>JAHTLZ010003542.1:81486815-81512396 GCA_023846285.1 Phrynocephalus versicolor
AATGAATATGTGCTGCAAGTCAAAGTGACCCTTCCCAGGGCCGTGAGAAACCAAACTTGGTGGCAAGAATTAAAAGGACACATTTAAAAACTGTCTGTCCCTCTATCTGTCTGTCTCCCTCCCCCCCCTCTCACACACACACACACCAGTTACAGTTTATTTGTATTGAATAGGATTCCCAGCATGGTGTAGTGGATATAGTGAGGGACTAGGACTCAGGAGTCCTGGTCCCAAATTCCTCGCTGTTCCATGGAAACTTACTGTGAGAGTGGAACTGAAAAATCTATTCCTTAAATACCTAAATTTTCTTCAAAATCCCCCTTTTAAAGGTCACTATAAGCCAGTTCCAAATTGATGGAACAGAACGACAGATTCGGATAGCATGGAAACATCTCAATCCATAACTATGGGGTGGTTACTGGTACCCTATAATAATGGGGGGGGGGAAACACAGTTTTTAAAATAATATCTGTGAAGAGTCTCTGTCATCCAGGTGAGTTTATCTGGAAGTTGAGTAATGGCAACTGGACTTCTTTTCTTGAGAGAACAGAATCTATTCCCTGTTTACTTCAAACACACAAACACACTAAGGCAGAGACTGGTCCACGCAAAGGGACCTGACATCAAAATACAAAAGGAGCAATATAGTACATACATGCGGTCCAATGCAGTGAGGAATATGCAGACCTCTACATTGGATAAACCATTAAACAGGAGGATGGCCCAGCACAGGAGAGGGTATCAGCTCAGGACCAGAATCAGCAGTACACACCTCCATTTGAAGGACAAAGGGCACTCATTCAAAGATGAGGATGTATACATATTAGGCAGAGAAGATATGTGGTTTAGATAGGAGTCAGGGAAGCCATTCATGTCAGTACTGAAAACACCTCTCTCCGTCTCAACAGAGGTGGGGGGGGGGGGCTCAGGCACAGTCTGTCCACTACTTATCAGGCTGTGATTTCAACATCATCTAGACAAATAAAAAATGCTTCACGCCTTCACCACCAAGGCCATAACTAACAACAACCCATACTTTATGGGTTTCTGTGCCTTAGGCCATTGTTCACCTTAAGGCTATTGAGACTGTTGTTTACCTAACGAACCTATTCAGGCCATTGTTCATCTTATGAGCCTATTTTAGGCCAGGGTGACCTGAGGACAAAGTGAACTATATAATGGAGGACTCGCAACTAGCTTTCTTCAGACTGATGAAGCTGTTTGGATTGCTCAACTTCCAGATCCCAGCAGATGGAGCACTAAAAGTCAGAAGAAGGGTGGAGGTTTTGTGGAGAGTCCACAGCCTCAGACATAAGAGTGAGATAACAGAGCAAATATTTATACACAACCCCAAACTAGAGATTGTGTTGGGTCACAATTTGTTAATCTGGCAAAACCCTATTGGTATTCATTTCCCCTCCTAGGAAACATTGTTCTGTAAACAATAACTATGATTGGTAGCTAAATCAGGCAGCAATAATGAACAGGAAATCTAATCATTGTCATTTTTTTTAACAAAACAAATAGCTTTCATAGCTTTGACAGTTCATACAGTAGGATTATGAATTCTAGCTGACCTGGGGAAGAAATTTTACTGGAATAATAAAATTAAACTTGGTGATGTTAACCCACCTTAGATATGTAAACAGTTGGCATGAATGTTGTTCCTTGTAAATATGTTGTGATTTTTTTCTGTGCAGTATACTATGGTGATCTCATGTTGTTATCTGCTTTCCGTGTTGCTTCCAACTCAATCTAAAAACAAGTGATCTCCAAAACGCCCGATCCTTAATTCCCCTGTTCAGCTATTTTAAGCTCCGTTATGGAGTCAATCCATCTCATATTTGATCTTCCTTTCCTCCTGCTGTCTTCAACTTCTCCCAGCAATGTAATCTGTTCAAATGAATCTTCATGATATGCACCAAATGCAACAACTCAACTGCATCATTTTTGCTTCTATAGAAAATTACCATTCTTAATAGCAGGGAGGTTGACAGCTCTTTGGATCTGAGTCCAAAGTTTAAATTCTGATTCTTTGGTACCAAGTCCTGAGTCCTAAATCCCAAGTCTGAGTCCCTATTAAATACATGGTACCCCTCCCCCCCCGAAAAAAAGGAGCAGTGGATGGGTCCCAAGTCATGGTTTGAGCCTCAATCCTGCGTTGGGGGGGGGGAATCAAATCTGAGTCAAATCCCTAGTGTGACTTTTATTTGGCTTGGCAACGAGTCCCACAACTCAGGTATCCATCCCTACTTAATATAAGAACCTAAGAACCTAAGAAGAGCCCTGCTAGATCAGGCCCAGGGCCTGTTGAATCCAGCTCCAGCTGCCTCTGGGAGCCCTTGAGACAACTAGAGACCTGTCTTCTGGTGTCACTTCCCTGCCTTTGGCATTTTGAGGTACCCTCCGATTAAGCCTGGAGATAACACATATCTCCATCATAGCTTAACAAGGACCCTCCGATTAAGCCTGGAGATAACACATATCTCCATCATAGCTTAACCAAGGACCCATCACGTCCAGATTCCTGTATCTCCCAGTGGCTCCAACAGATGCCTCTGGGACCCCATGAGACAACTAGATACCTGTCTCCTGATGCCACTCCCCTGCATCTGACACTTGAAGGTACCCTCATTTTAAGCCTAGAGATGACACGTCTCCCCATCATGGCTTGTCACCTGCAATGGACTTTTCATCCAGAAACTGGTCCAATCCCCCTTTAAGGGCTTCTAGGCCAGATGCCATCACCACGTCCTGTGGCAAGGAGTTCCATAGACTTAACACATGCTGAGTAAAGAAATATTTTCTTGTGACTGATCTCATTCTCCCAATCCCCAACTTGAGTGGATGATCCCTGGTTCTGGCGTTGCATGAGATGGAAAAGAGCTTCCCTCTATCCACTTGATCCATCCCATTCATAAATTTGTACATCTCAATCATGTCCCCCCCCCCGCGGGCATCCCGGTGTCCCCCAGACTAAAGATTCCCAAACACTGTAGCCTTTCCTCATAAGGGAGGCGTCCCAGCTCAGTAATCATTTTTGTCACTCTTTTCTGCATCTTTTCCAGTTCCACTGCTGCATGCCTTTTTTGAGATCTGGTGACTAGAACTGTATGCAATACTCCTGGTGTGGCCTTGTCATTGTAATAATATCTGCTCTGGGAACACAGTTGAACAATGGGGTATATATGTCAAAAATAAACTGGCCACAATAAAAATGAATTAGCTACTACTGGTGACAGTTAAAAGTTATTAGATTTAAAGATGTGTTTGTGGCTTAAACACAGCCAATCTAGAAACAGTACGCAGAAACAGGTGAGCAGGGACTGAAGTCATTTTTACATGGGTCAGATCTATGTGAGTTTGGATTAGGGTACGCATGTCCAAACTTCAGCCCTCCTGATGTTTTGGACCACAACTTTCAGAATTCGAAGCCTGTATTTCCAATGGCAAAGCAATGTGGGAGTTGTAGTCCAAAGCATCTGGAGGGCCAAAGTTTGGACATGCCTGGATTAGGGCATGAATTATTTTTTCACCCAGCGCATTGTTAGTCTGTAGAACTCCCTGCCACAGGATGTGGTGATGGCATCTGGCCTGGATGCCTTCAAAAGGGGATTGGAGAGATTCCTGGAGGAAAAGTCCATCACAGGTGACAAACCATGATGGAGATGTGACATCTCCAGGCTTAAAACCAGGGTGCTTCAAGGGGCAGATGCAGGGGAGTGGTATCAGGAGACAGAGATCTAGTCTCATGCGCTCCTGGATGCATTTGGTTGGGCCACTGTGAGATACAGGAAGCTGGACTAGATGGGCCTTTGGCCTGATCCAGCATGGCTCTTCTTATGTTCTTATGTTGTTTGGCTCTTATTGCCATTCACCTCTGGCTCCCATAAAATACTCCTGGCTGTTCATTACAGCTGTCCATGGTGCATCCGTCACTGTTTGATGCTTTGCTTTCTCATGCAGGAATGCTGTGCTTACCTCTAATTGCACACCGAATAAGCAGACTAACAATATGGCAACCTGCCAGAGCAGTAATTAATTCTCAGAAATGTGCACCTCCCTAATTTCACTGACATTGTACTAATGCAACCTCTTCACACACGCCCCAAAAAAGCCTCTAGCCTTTGAAAGACTAATCGATTTTGGCACAATGTGGACTGCAGGCCATTTGCTCCTGATCTACAGAATGTGGGCCAATTAACACTACAGAATGTTGTGTTAATTGCCCAATGGTATTTATTTAATTATTTATTTATACATTTCTATACCGCCCGTCTTCCGAAGGAACTCCAGCGGGCAGTTCACAACAGTCACATTCACAATCAAAACTACTATCAAGATTCAAGAATCAATAAAATAAGCAATTGATTTCATTCCATGAGGCACTTAGATAGTTGATGGTTGAGTTCTTTGTAGTAGTAGTACAGTTATGGTAATGATTACCATAGCTGTTTTTAGTCTATTTTAACAGAAATATAGCCTCCAAATCCGGTGAAGTAGTGGGCCCCCTCTCTTCGGCTCTGTTTAGGCCTTTTCTAGAGTACTGTGTCCAGTTCTGGCCACCAGACTTTAAGAGGGATGCCAAAAAACAACAACAACACTGGAGTACGTTCAGAGGAAGGCAACAAAGATGATCAGGAGACTGGACACATAGCAATAATGCAATAATGCAAGGCATGAGTAAAGTGGATAGTGGGACGCTCTTCTCCCTCTCACAAAATACCAGAACTAGGGGACATACACTCAAATTGAGGGCTGGGAGAGTAAGAACAGACAAAAGAAAATATTTTTTCACCCAGCGCGTTGTTAGTCTATGGAACTCCCTGCCACAGGAGGTGGTGATGGCATCTGGCCTGGATGCCTTCAAAAGGGGATTGGACAGATTCCTGGAGGAGAAGTCCATCACAGGTTACAAACCGTGATGGAGATGTGTAATCTCCAGGCTTAAAAACCAGGGTACTCTAAGGCCCAGATGCAGGGGAGTGGCATCAGGAGACAGAGTCTCGTGCACTCCCGGACACATTTGGTGGGGCCGCTGTGAGATACAGGAAGCTAGACTAGATGGGCCTTTGGCCTGATCCAGCATGGCTCTTCTTATATTCTTATGTTCTTAGGAAAGACTACAAGAGGTGGCCATGTTTAGCCTGGAGAAAAAAAAAGACTGAGGGGAGATAGGAGAGGACTTTTCAAAGACAAAAGGGAGTCCTACAGAGAAGGGGCAGAATCTGTTCTCAACCACTCACAGAAACATGTAATAATCGTCTCAAGCTACAGGAGCCCGATTTAGCCTAGATATCAGGAAAAACCTCTCAACTGTTAGAGCAGTACAACGGTGGAACCAATTATCTCAGTAGGCTGTGAGTGTTCCAATGCTGGAAACATTCAAGAGAAAATTGGACAACCATATGTCAGATTTAGTTTAATCTGGATTTCTGCAGTGAGCACAGAATTGGACTCAATGGCCTTATAGGCCTCTTTCAACTCAGTTTTTTTTTAACTCTTTAACAATATCCAAAGATGTAGCTAAGCCACTGGCAGAATTGTTTGGAGTGGTTCAGAGAGACTGCTGGGATCATATTCAAAAAGGCTAGTCACTTGCTATGAGAAGCTTCTTATGCACTTCAAGGAGAAAACCACTCGTATTTGCTTGGAACGTGACACCACTGAGTTTGCAGTGTCCAGTGTGTGTGTGTGTGTCTGTCCACTGGACAGGGTTTTGGGGATCATTTTCAATTGTTGCTGCATGATGGTATGGATAAGATGCTTGGCTCTATCCCTCCCTCCAAAGGTATACACCCATGATGGTTGATAAATTCGTACAGGAAAGCATTGACCCATGATGGTTGATAAATTCGTACAGGAACGCTCATAAGGTCCTAAAAAACTAGGCATTGGGATCTGTTAGGCTGTCTGCCTCTTAAAAGCCTAAAAGTACTACTGACACATCAAACCCTTAAAGGGGCAAAAATGTGTTCTACTTGGAAAGCACTCTGTCACTGTCCCTGAAAAATCAAAAAGAAAAGGAATGTTTCTCTTGGGATGTCTGATATGGATGCACATATCTGATGTGAGTTGGTAAATGCTCTTTTTTGCCTCCTGGAAGTGAAATTCTGCAGAAAACAAGTGGCCAAAACACACATGGTTCCTGTGGACTATGATCCCTAGAAGAACTGCCAGGAAATTTGGAAGAAACTTTGGCAGGTGGGACCTGAGAGATGTGCAAATAGCTGGGTAAAACACACACACACACACACACACACACACACACACACACACAGAGAGAGAGAGAGAGAGAGAGAGGAGAAGAAGAAGAAGAAGAAGAAGAAGAAGAAGAAGAAGAAGAAGAAGAAGAAGAAGAAGAAGAAGAAGAAGAAGAAGAAGAAGAAGAAGAAATCAAGGAAAACCTAGTCTAAATTAGTTGGTGGGCCAGTGACAAAAATATCTAGATACCATCTGTAGGGTAAGACGGTCACTTGATGTCTACCCGTCACCACCATGCTATGTAGGTCTCCAGAGTCTTCCTCTCCCGTTTTCATCTCGTGACAGATATGGGTGTGGGTATTTCTATTTCATATTGGACAGATACCGTGATTGAAATCTCCACCCAATCATCATTTATCATAAGTAGTGGAAAGAATAATGACCACCTTTGAGAAGATCTCTGATAGATCTCTAACTGTAAATTAGAGGGAAGTTGGAATGGCATCCATTGTTGACATGCATGGCCGGAGCCACAAGGTGAGGTATGTTCTCGTTTTCCAGGGCTGAAGAGCAGGTGCCCTGTTCTGCTTTAACTAGGGCTGTGTGCATATCCTCCAAAGTGAGGTCCAAGTGTAGGAACAGATCCTGATTTTACAGTAGGACCCCGGTATCCACTGGGGATTGGTTCCAGGCCTTCCCATGTATAATGAAAACTGTGGATAAGAGAGAACGCCTGCCCTCCCACCCCCAAACTGCTGCTTCCCGACAGTAGCTTGCTTTATGACTGCTGTTTTGAGACAGTCGCTTGCATTATGGCCGCTGTTTGTGACAGTAGTTTGCTTTACAGATACTATTTGTGACAACGGCTTCCTTTACAGCTTGCTTTGTGGCTGATGAATTATTTAATTTTTTCCTCTGCCAACAGTGGATAACTGAATCAGTGGATACGGGGGTCCTACTGTATTTAGAAACATTTGTGCCCTACCTGATCCAACTGGCAGAAGGCAAGGCAAAGGGGGAACGGATCTTTGAAGGAGGTTATATCTCTCCTTGTGTGACAGAGGCCATGACGTGGCAGGCACGGCATGGCGAGAACCCCAACAAGGTCGAACTGAGGCATATCCCTCCAGAGATATGTGGTGTCCTCTGCTCCTCACCCCTGGCAGGTCAACAACGTTACGTTGTCACCACCACCATCTCTTCATTCCAGCATCAGCTGTGCCTTGTCTGAAGGGCCCATGCCACTGGGGCTCCATCCCCAAAGAGCTCTCCCACCCTCCGCAGCCTTTATGAAATGGATTCCTCTGCCTGAGCCACACTGCAGGACTTTCTGTTGGAAAATGTACACCTCCCATCTCCATTACATTTTCATTTTGGATCTGTGGTCGACCGTGCGGGCTTTGTGAGATGAAAGGTGAGTTCTCACGCATTGCAGTGGTGGTGTCCCATCCGTTCCCTGCCTCACTCCAGGTGGCATGAAGGATCCTCTCGCCTGCACTCCCAAGGTAAGGTAAAGGTAAAGTTCTCCCTGCACGTGCATGCTAGTCGTGTCCGACTCTAGGGGCGGTGCTCATCTCCCTATTCAAGCCGAAGAGCCAGTGTTGTGCAAGTCTGTGGCCGCGTGGCCGGCATGGCTGCAAGGAAACACTGCTTTACCTTCCCGCTTTTTATGGCAGTACCTATTTATCTACTTGCATTTACATGCTTTCGAACTGCTAGGCTGGCAGGAGCTGGGGTGAACAGCGGGAGCTCGCTTTGCTGCATGGCACCCGGGATTCGAATCGCCGAGCTGCCGACTTTGCAGCCAACTGTCTGTGAAGATTCTCAGTCATCCAGGTGAGTTTATCTGGAAGTTGAGTCATGGCTACTGGACTTCTTTTTGAGAGATAGAAACGTTTCGCTGTTCATCCGAACAGCTTCATTGACCATGGCTACTGGACTTCTTTTTTCTCAAAAAGAAGTCCAGTAGCCATGACTCAACTTCCAGATTGCAGCCGACGTTTTGGAAGCCTTAGTCCACTGAGTACTGAGGTTTAAAAGCCACCACACATGAAAAGAACTCCTTGAGTGCTCTGCTTACCTTGAGATTTCTCTCCTTGCTTGGAGAGCTAAACATAGCAATTCCACACTGTCCCCTGGCATGCCTAGTGATCTATGGAAGGACAGATTAAAGTACTTTAGACCTATCTGGACCACAGTCCCCCAGCCCTCCAGTCCATAGGACTAAGGTTGAAAAGCAAATTCCCCAGGGTCTTGATTGGGCTTCAACTCATTTTTTCAATCAAGTTGGAACCCTCCTCTGAAAATTCAGGTTTGCAGGTTCAAGCTGTGAGCTGAGGCGTGTTATATTGTGTGCTGTATTTCCATATTATCTGCCCCCTCTTTATCTCTGAAAACAAATGGGTGGTTTTCATTCTGTTCAACATACCTCCTGCATGAAGCTTAACTATACGCTTCCGTCAGTTTAGTGCTGTCAAATTCCTTGTTCTAAGGCTTGATCCTTGATTTTGTGAGTGCCTGTACATCTTCCCCCAAAAGAACATCAGTGCCTTTTACGATGCTGACAATGAAGAAATCATAAATGAGGAGAAAAACAAGATGAGTCAAAGACTCTGTTGGTCAAAGACTTTACTGGCATGTTTAATAATAAATGTGTGCTGTCATGTCAATCCTGTCTTATGGTGGATCTTTCTAGAGTTTTCTGGAGAGACACTTTACTGTCCCCATTGCCCTGGGAGTGTGCCACTGGTCTAAGGCCACACAGGCTGCCCTGTGGGGAACCAAGCGTGAAAAAAAAATTCCCAGCGAGATATGCCAGGCTCCCTCACTGGCAGCCTTCAAGAAAGCCCTTAAAACCTGGCTGTTCAGGGATGCCTTTGGCAATTGCTAGGATTGTACCAAGGTGTTTCCTTCTTTCTTCTTTTTATTGTCAAGTTTTATGCCTCTTGCCTAATACTTCCTATTTTTTTTTTACTGATGTTCTTGTTTTTAACTTTTTGTGTGAACCGCCCAGAGTTCCCATCGGGAAATGGGAGCGGTATAGAAATGAAAAAAAAAATGGTAAACAAAATCAACACCAAAAACAGATTTAAAAGAACAAAGAACAACACTACGTTTAAGAAACATTCCTAGGCAGTCATCCACTAAGGGAAGGCTGTTCTCTGCCTGCTTATGGAAGGACAGCAAAGATGGGGCCTGGCTGGCCTCCAGTGGGAGGGAGTTCCAAAGTCTGGGAGCTGCAACAGAGAAGGCCCTATCCTGTGTCCCATCCATCCTTCCACGCAGCAGTTTTCCATCAACAACAACAGCTTCTAACCTGGGTTTTCAGTGAGCTATAGTCTAAGAAAGACCCTTGGGGAGAAAATATTCTATGCTTTAAGGAGTAGACACCACAACAACCCTTGATATCTGAGCACTGCGACTAGACTGGTGTTATATGCATTTATTAGTAGTACTTGTTGACCACTTTGAAACTGTACGTACTGGGCCGTTTACAGAAAAGAATGAAAGAATAAAAAAGAACTATATACAAAAAAAAGGAAGCAAAAATCCATCGAATGATGAATGCGTCAACACACTATTAGCAGAGTCCACTACAAATACAGTGGACCCTTGTATAACAGACAGCTTGTATAACATAAAATTTGTACAACATAAAAAATTCCGGAGATAGGGGAAATTTGCTTAACATAATCGCCTATGGGGAAAATCCGTGCAACATAAAAATGGGATCACTCCGTTTTCAATGCATTCCTATGGGAATTTGTATAAAGGAAAATTTGCTTAACATAATTTCATTTGGAACGAATTAATTCCTTTATACAAGGTACCACTGTAGTTCTTACAGTATCAGGGCATCTGGTCAAAAATTATACACCACCACCTGCCTGCCTGTGGAATACCCACTCTTTTGCTGCTAAGGTCAGTCTAAAGTTGCAATACAATGTCATACTTTAGACGTTTCAGAATCATGTGGCCATTTCTGGGATCCTCATATTTCTGAATGCCCAGAAATGACACCAGATAAATATTTTCTCCTGATTAAAGGTGGGCATTTAAAAATATGAGGATCCAAGGAATGGCCACATGATTCTGAAACTGCTGAAGTATGATATTATATTGCAACTTTAGATGGATTACATAAATTTTAGATATGGTCTGCTCGACTTACAAATATATATATTTTATTTTTTAACTTATTTTTTTAAAAAAATTTAGATAGGTACCCTGACTTAAGAGTAGTTCGATTTAAGAGTATGCATTTGGAACAGATTAAATTTGTAAGTCGAGGTACCACTGTAATATGTTCTTTTCCCCTTAGAATCGCAGTCGATACCTGAATTTGATATCATGAGAAGGATTTGCAACCCCAAACCCATAACGGCTGGCATCCACGGGAGGAATTTCCTCTTCTTGGTCAACCAGTTCCATGTCAAAGTATGCGAGCATCAGGATCACAAACATCTTCATTTCGCTCACCGCAAAGAACCGCCCGGGACACATGGAGGGTCCAGCACCAAAGGGCATGATGGAGTGCTTCAGCTTGGTCCCGTTTTTATAGAATTCTTTTTTCGTGCCGTCGGGATTCAAGAACCTGTCGGACTTGAACTTCTCAGGCTCAGGGTAGACCTCTGGATCCATGTGCAGCGAAAGGAAGGGGAGGAGAAGGAGATGGTCTCCTTTTCGCAGGGTGTACTCTTTCCCACCGGACAGGATGATCGAGGTTTCTTCCATCACGCTTCGGAAGAGAAAAGTGCTGGCCTTCAAGCGCAAGGTTTCCTCTACGACGCTGTTCAGAAGAGGCATCTTCATCGCATCCAGGGTCACCTTGATCAAAGGGCCGCCTGGCTTGACCTCCTGACCAGCCTCTCTTAGGGCTTTCTCCACTTCTTCCCTCACTGCCTTCATAGCTTCTGGGTCTTTCAGAAGATGTATAAGGATCCAGAATGTAGCTGGACCAGTGTTGGCTTGAGAGGCCCAGAGAAGAAGAAGTTGGAACTGGGTCCTCATCTTTTCACTCATCCCCGCCTCCGCCATCTGCCGGTCCTGCTCAACGATCCAGCTGTTGATGTTGTCCCGCTGGTATAGCTTGTCCACTGAAAGAACGTCCCATAAGATGTTCCTCAGCTGGTCTACCTTCTTCCGGCCCTGAGCGTCCAGAATGCCGACGGCCATCAGGGGAAAGAAATGGTCAAATTTCGCAAACTCGTTAAAGAGCTCTCCACATTTTTCAAGCTTCCTTTCTATCCCATCATCTTTGCTCCCAACGTTTTTGTCTGGGTCGGTGCCAAACAAGGACAGGACAGCGGCCTGGAAGATGGTTTTGTAACTGAAATGGAAGACTCCATCCTGCTGCCATGGTTTTTGCCCGTCTCCTGAACTCCGGCCATGAAGCATCACGGTCTGCAACTTCTCCATCATAACCTGGTTCAGGGCAGCTAGATTCTGGCCATTCAGATACTTCTTGCTAACGATTTCCACAATTTTGTGATGGGTTTCGGTGGGCTGAAAGCCAAACGTGTTGGAAACAATAATTTTTGCAAAAGTTCCGAAATCCAGCTTGTCCTTGGATTCCTTTATGATGGCTTCGTAGGTGGAAGCATCTGCCACAAAATTCATATAATTGCCACCAATCAGAAAGGTGAAAATATCTCCGTGTTTCTTCCTCATTCCCTCCAGAAACTCGACGGGGTTCCTCCTGAAGCCCAGTCCATGGCCTAGCCACGGAATCCACCCTTTGTCCAGGGGAGGTTCTTTGGGTCTCCTCTTGCGAAACGCTCCGGCTGTGTAGAGGGCGCCAAGGACGATCGCAAGCAGAGATCCTAGCAAGGCACTCAGCACGGTCTCCCAGAAATTCATGACGGGAACTGGTCTGCTGGAGGAATCACAGCAAAAGGTAAACACAGGTCTGCTTGCCTCCTTATAACGCACCCAATCAAAACAGCAGGTCAGAGAGAGGACTAGCTCATTCCTCCGTCTGAGCTGGCACGGATAGTTGTGGTTTTCCTGTCCCTTAGGTTGTTATTGGAATTCCAATAGGCATCTGTCCCTCCCACAAGTTGATGTTTATCTTCTGTCCGTTCCTCTCTTTTTTATGTACCCAAGATTTTCAAGTAGAAATGATTGCTGCTAGAGAATTATATATGCTGCTCATAGGAGTGAAATGTGTGTGCATCTTTGCTCTCTGGTTAGGATTCTTAGCTACGCTGGAGTTCTTCTGGTTTTACAGCACCAGGTGGACTTGCTGGTTTTGCTGTCTGTGAGCCTGGCCTTTGAGGCAGTGCCAACAGCGGGCAAAATTGCCACCTGAGCAGCATATTCTCCGTCTCTGTTTACAGGTGCTCTTCCTTTCATGATGTAGATCCCTGGTTATTAGCCCAAAATAGTCCACTGGAGGTTAGTCATTGAGGTTGGGAGGGAAGTGCCTCCTTTGTAAGCAGAGACAATGATGTAAATGTAGTTTTCATTTCATTGTTCTCCTCCTCCTCCTCCTCCTCCTCCTCCTCCTCTTATTGCAATTTGTAACACATTCCTTGTCCTTCTGCCACTTTAGGCCCTTTCTTTTTGCAATTTAAAAGCTGTGGGAGAAATCTGGCCTCAGATGATTTCTGATTACACCCCGCCTCCACACACACACACACACTTGCGTGGTGAGGCAAATATGGAACCTTATCCTGATAAATATGCAGAAGAGAAGAGAAGAGAAGAGAAGAGAGAAAAAATGAAATGAAATTTAAAGAGGAAGAGAAGAGAAGACCAAGACCAACACCAGACAAGAAAAGACAAGAGAAGAGGACATGACAGAACAAGACAAGGACTGTGGTGGCCCTTCTTAATTCTCATTTTGCCCATGTTATGTTGACCCCCCCCCTTTTCAATGCATGGTCAAGGAGGTCACCAGTTGGTTCCACAACCAGCATCCATACCCTCCTTTCTCTCCCCCTGCCCCTGCTTTCCTTCTTCCCCTCTCTTCCCCTCTCCTCCTCCTTCAGTGCTTCTCCTGCTCCATCTGAGGATCTGCTCGACCTTTCCTCAAGCTGACTCACCCCCACAGCAGGAGCTCTTCTTCTTCTGAACTTCAGTTGCTACTGCTCTTCCCTTCTTCTCAAGAGTCTGCTGACCCTTATAAAATTCACCCTCCTCCTCCTCCTCTCTTAAAATTGCTCCTCACTCCTCCTCCTTGGCCCGAAGCCTACGGCGCTGACCTCTATTACAATCTCCTTCCCTTTCAGCTCTTCACCTCTCCAGAGTCTTTCAAACTCTCCCTCTCTTCTTTTGTAACATCTTCTCTTCCTACCTCCTGCTCCAATATTCTAGCTCTTTAATAAATATATATTACCCTCTCACCTCCGAGCAATCCTAATAAATGTTAAGCCTCAAAAGTGCCCTTGGGCTACATTTAAACTCTTCCTGTTATTTCACTTAGAACAAACGTATCCAAAAGCCTCTCCCAAAAGGCATGCATTGGTTGCATCGGCGAGGGTAGCCGTGTTTTTTTTTCAAGAATTCCAGGCAAAAATCAAAGAAAAAGAAAAGTAAACAAAAGATACGAAAGACACAAAACATGTGGCACCTTAAAGTCTAACTTTCATATTTTAATGTAACATTTCATGGACATGTCCACTTCTTCAGACATATAGTGGCAGAATGAGGTGTGCAATATGATATATAATGGAATATATGTTTCATACCAAATATTCATTGGCTGTTGTATGTAGGCGTATTTGCATGCAAGCCCGGTTGTAAATTCCCATAGAGACAGAGCTGGGGTAAAGGGGGATGGGGAAGGGGAAGAGGAAGAGGAAGAGTGGAGTTGGTTTTGAAGGCAGTATGTTCATATGTAGGTGTTGTTTTATGGCCATGTGGTAAACAACAGACACCAGTTCAGAGCAGGGTGAGAAGGTGGGGGTTGGAAGAGAGGGGGGAGAGTGGCAAAGTTTTTACCTTTTGGTGGGAGATGAATTTCCATAGGAAAAAACCCAGTGGCAATATAGTAATACAGTATTACATTTGATAAGAGTTATTTATTTATTTATTTTGAATCTCTTTACCCCACCTTTCTCCCTGGAAAAGGACCCAAGGTGGCTTACAATAATAAGGGACAATATACAGTCCAGAACATTCAAGTCAAGAAGAGGGAATTTCAAGAGGCATCTTAGAACATTAAAAGGTAACATTAGAGCTACAAAGAGCACGCAAGAAGAAAAGAAAAATCCAATTATAAGGGGTGAAAAGCAGCGTGGAAAACACTAGTGTTCTTATGAAATCAGTCAATGCAATCATGCATGGTAATCAATATAAAGTCATATAGTAGGTAGTCCCTCATTCAGGGAAATGAACTCAAGAAACCCTGGCTTATATTTAATCCATTCTTGTGTGTGTCCATCATGCATGTTAATTTTATCTCTGCTGTTTCTCTTTGTATTCTTGATTGGTAGTGTTTCTGTTCCAAGGCAGTGACCTTCAAATCCGTAAGGGAGTGGCCTCATAGACTAAAATGGTTTGAGACAGGTTTCTGTGTATTTGTGGTTTCTTATGTCAGACTTGTGTCCATTGATGTGTGTGTTCTTAGAGAATGTCTTGTTTGTCCAAAGTAGAGTGCATTGGAAAAGTCCCTGATGTTGGGAAAGATGGAAGGCAAAAGGAAAAGAGGATGGCAGGGAATTAGATGGTTGGATGGTGTCATCGACGCAACCAATATGGATTTGACCAAACTCCGGGAGGCAGTGGGAGATAGGAAGGCCTGGCGAGCTCTGGTCCATGGGGTCACAAAGAGTCGGACACGACTGAACGACTGAACAACAAAAGAGCACTTCTTTTACTAAAAGTTTTTTAATACAGTATATTCCGTCAATGAGTTGCATTCAAGAAACATATAATAGGAAGACATAAATCTACTCAATAGTCCCGGTTGGATTAAGCCAACAGAATCAGCTAGGTCAACACTTAGTCAAGTGCCATTGATTCAGTGGTTTGACACCAACCAGGACCAGCATCTCATGTTGGCGATAATAGTTGCGTACAGAAGAAATCCCCATCATGCCTTGAGATTTTCCTGGCTCCTTTCTAACTGGAACAATCTTCCACTTTGCATATTATGGGACATGCAGCCAATGACAGTATGATGAAGAATGAGGAACAGGGATTTGAGGGCAAGGCAGAAGTGGCAGCAGAGTTAACACGCCAGGCTTCCATGCATTTTCATATAAGGAAAGGTGCTATAGAACTGATTCTTGGAGTGTGGTTTATACTAGTCAACAGGAAATCTTTGATGGCCAGAGGTCTCTCAGTTCTTCATCTTCTTTCCTTGGGTGCTGTAAGGATCCCACTAATGGGATCTGCTGTCACGGCTCCATAGGAGAGAGGTAATCATTTACTCCTTGTTTGATAGACATCTTATAAAGGGCACCATCAATTGTCCTCCTACACACAATCATTGTTTTTCACGCCTGTCATGACATTGCATGTAAGGATGTCATGCCCTCATTGGTTTTTTTTAAAAATATGCAATCTGAGGTCACTGTCTCCTAAAAGCCAAAAAGTACCAACATGCCTGTAAAGGTTTGGTAATGTGTTCGATGAAAAAGCACATGGTTATCGCCACAAGGGAAAAAAAAATCGAAATGAGGAATGATCCTGTTAGGATGTCGGATATGCAGGGCATAATCTGATATTGGTTGCATCAACAGACGCATCGTGTCTAGATCAAGGGAAGTGATAGTACCACTCTATTCTGCTCTGGTCAGACCCCACCTGGAGTCCTGTGTCCAGTTCTGTGCACCTCAGTTTGAAAAGGATATTGACAACCTCGAGCGAGTGCAGAGGAAGGCGACCAGGATGGTTGAAGGTCTGGAAGAAATGTCATATGAGGAAAGGCTTAGGGAACTGGGAATGTTTAGCCTTTCAAAAAGAAGGCTGAGGGGGGGGGGATATGATAGCTAGGTTTAAATATTTGAAAGGCTGTCATATTGAAGAGGGAACAGGTTTGTTTTCCATGGCTTCAGAGACTAGGACTCGGGGCAATGGTTTCAAACTACAGGAAAAGAGATTCCATTTGAACATTAGGAAAAACGTCATGATGGTTAGAGCTGTTTGGCAGTGGAATATGCTGCCACAAAGGGTGGTGGAGTCTCCTTCTGTGGAGGTTTTTAAGCAGAGGCTGGATGGCCATCTGTCGAAAATATTGTGATGGGGTTCCTGCATGGCAGGGGGTTGGACTAGATGGCCCTTGAGGTCTCTTCCAACTCTATGATTCTATGATTCTATGATTTAACTTCAGTTAAATATTCCCCCCCCCCCGATTGCAAATCTGCTGAAACCAGGGGCCCAAACGCACATAGCCCCTGAGTGTTCTGCACCTCAGAAAACTGTTAGGAATTTTGCAGTGATGGAAGCAATTTTGACAGGACAGAGCCAGGAAAGGGTGCAAATAGGTAGACGAAACACCCTCTCTATGCGTGCTCCACCTCCATACTAGTGGGAGAGAAACTGTACGATCAGTTATGGGTCTGGTAGCCACATCGTATGCAACAATGAAAATGTTTGAGCCAAATAAATTAAGGGTGTGGGACTGAGTCAAAGAAATGGATGGGCCATAGACAAAAATGGCCAGATGCCATCTTTATGGGGAGGTAGATTTCAGCAACAGTCTCTTTATGTAGGACTCTATCATTTCCCAAATTAGTTTTGGATTTATTATGGGCATGGGTGCTGGCACTCCTGCTTAACATTGGGTTTCTAATATGATTAATAGCTCCAACCATGTTGAACTTACCAAAGGTGTAGCAAAACCAATTGTAAAGGCACTGCAAGATATCTGTATCTACATCCATAAATACTGATTTTCTATATCCGGAGTGCTGACCACCTCGATGAGAAACTTTTCCTCCAGATCAGGGAATACGACAAAGGGTAAAGCAAAGTGTTCTGCTTATATGCTGCCCCCTACCACTTCAAGTAGTCTCTGGGTGGTTTACAGTTTTTAATTACAGTAATGCAGGCTACACATTGAACGGGTAGAAGCTTGGTTCTTTTGTGAATCTTCATTTTGATCTCCATGTAATTTAAGTTGAGACGTAGAATAATGGAAATAGAAGGGGCCTGCAAGGCCATCAATGCAGGAATCCAAGTCATACAAGACCTGCTAGATGGTTGTTCAATTTTCTCTTAAATGCCTCCGGTGCTGGAGTACTCACCACCTCCCAAGAGCATTGATACTGCTGTCATATGACTCTTTAAGAATTAAGAGGATTTTCCTGATGTTCTGCTGAAATCCAGCTTTCTGTAGCTAGAGCAGCCCTATATTATATGTCCTATACTTGGGGATGATTGAGAACAGATTTCTATAGGACAGCCTTCCCAGTATTTGAAAAATCCTGTTGTCTCTCTCTCACGTTTAGCATGGATAAAAGAAAGCTTCTTTTATCCATGCTAAACATGTTCAGTTTAGGGGAGGGCATGAAATGGAAAAATAGTGTTTCATTTCATTCCGTTTCATTCTTTTAGTCACTTACGAAACAAAATGAGAAAGGAAATGAAGCCCCTGCTGCACTAGCGCTCTAGCTGGTGCAGTGGGGGATTCAAAAGCCTCCAGCCCACCACCCCTCTCTAGATCTTCAGTGTTGTTCTTGCCGGCCACTGCCTCCCAGCTGATTTTGACAGTTCGAGCTGTCAAAAAATGTCAGCTGGGAGGCAGGGGGCTAGGGAGAATGGAGCACTGCAGCCAGGCAGAAATAAATTCTCTGCCTGGCTGCTCCTTTCTCCCCTGCCACCCCCTCCTCTCAGGGGGGTGTTCTGGAAAGGGGTGCGGTGGGCAGTGGCGGTGGCGGGCTGGAAGCTTTTGAAAGGAGAAAAAAGCAGGGGCAGTGGGCTGGAAGCTTTTGAACCCCCCGCTGCATCAGCACTCTTGCTGGTGCGGTGAGTAGAGATGGGCACGAATTAAAAAAAATGGCATTTCGTTTGTCGTTTGTCGTTTGTAGGGTCCATTTCGGTTCGTTTCCGTTTTTCGCAAATTTTTGCAAAAAAATCATTTTCATTTTCGTTTGTTTCATTACCATTTTGTTACCATTTATTTCATTTTTTGTTATTTTTTTAGGATTTTAAGCAATTCACTCATATTGCAGTAACGGAAATGAAACGCACGACAAAATTTCCGGTGTTTCTGTTCGTTTCGTTTCATTTTTGAGACAAAATTCGTTTGTCATTTTGTTATGTAATGAAATAAAAAAATGAAAACGGAAGCGAAAAATTGTTCGTTTCGTGCCCATCTCTAGCGGTGAGGGATTTCAGAAAGGCTCTAGCCCACTACCCAGATGGTGGGTTGGAGGCTTTTTAAAATGGGCTGCTGCAGCAGCGATGCCTCTCGCAGTTGCGGACAGGCCATTTAAAAAGGCTCCAGCTGAGCTGCCAAAGGCTCCAGCTTTTAAAAAATGTCCTGCCCACAACTCCGAGAGCGCTCTCGGTGTTGCGGGTGGGACATTTTAAAAACCCTCTAGTCCACCACCCTCTCCCAAGCATGAACCTTGCGTGACAGCTTCTCTGTCCCACAAGGGAATCCCTTAGCAGGGGCTCTCAGACCTCTGCTGGTGGATTCCCCACTGCCTCCCAGCTGTTTTTTTTTTAAACTGCTTGAGCTGTCAAAATCAGCCAGGTGGCAGTGGTGACAACTGGGACACAGCTGCCAGATCACAGCCCCTTGCCTGAAGGGAGATCTGGCAGCAGCTTCCTGGTTTGAAGGAACCGAACTGGTTTGGTTCGTGACAAGAAGCTGTCTGCCATTTCACTTCGTTTTGAAACCTTACGAAACGTTTCAAAACCTTACGATACAACAAAACAGCATCTGTTTGTGAAGATTCTCAGTCATCCAGGTGAGTTTATCTGGAAGATGAGTCATGGCTACTGGACTTCTTTCTGAGAGATAGAAATGTTTCGCTTCTCCTCCAAACAGCTTCGAGGAAGCTGTTTGGATGAGCAGTGAAACATTTCTATCTCTCAAAAAGAAGTCCAGTAGCCATGACTCAACTTCCAAACAAAACAGCATGTCATTTTTTGTAAGGTGCCCATACCTAGCCCAGCTCTTTTAGTCTTCCCTGAATAGGGAACAGGGGTTCCACCTGTGTCAGGTGGAATTCACTGCTTCAGTATGCTTCTGGATTCATCTCTGGAGCCTGTATGCCCAGGTTTCAGGGGAGCCGGGAGTATATTTGCACAATTAAAGACATGAGCGGCTCCCAGATTATGGGGTGCCTTGCCTTCTCTTAGGGAGCTCATTTGACCCACCCCTTGCCACCATATCAGAAATCGTGGGGAGAGGCCATGGTACTTGAGCATCTTGGCTTCAAGTACTCAAAATGGATGTGGTATGTTTCTTTGCTTTTCACTCCTTCACCCTCAGCAGAAACTTCTTCAGAAACAAGAGCCTAATGAAAAGTTGTGTAGCAGCTGGCCATGAGATGTGATCCATTCTTCACCTTTGTTAGGTCATCAGCATTCAGTGTTGTCATCATATCTCCATTAATTTCCAGAGGACCTCAGTGTTCACCTAGGAGTTTCTCCATTGGACATGTCAATGGTCCAGTGGTGCTATCTGTTGGCCGAATCCTACAATCATAGAATTGGAAGAGACCTCAAAGGCCATCCAGTCTAACCCCCTGCTATGCAGGAACCTCCCTCAAAGTACCCCTGACAGATGGCCATCCAGACTTTGCTTAGAAACCTCCAAAGATGGAGACTCCACCACCCTCCTTTGTGGCAGCATCTTCCCCTGTTGGACAGCTCTAACCGTCAGGAAGTTCTTCCTGATGTTCAAATGGAATCTCTTCTCCTGTAATAGTACTTGGTATCATTGTCTTTCCCAATGAGTCTCATGATGTTCCCTAATTACCAGAGCCTTTAGTTGCAACATTTGAACATGGATCAGACTTCTATTAGCAGTTAGATTTCTTGGAAAGTTATCAACATAACTATCATCTAAGTCTTCTTGGAAAGTTATGAACATAACCACCATCTAAGTCTTCTTGGAAATTTATCAACATAACCATAATCCAACTACAGAGGGTGGGTGAGATGAAACCCAAAATTTCCATGCGAACGTTGAGGAGGTAGTTGATCACATACCAAAACAGGATATGCTGACTGGAATATAAAAGTAGCAAATAAAGCAGAACAAGTGCGGTTGTTTCTCGACATGCCGAATGACTATGCCTTAGAGCAACTTGTCATGGAGCCCACCTGAGAACACGCAACTCTAGATCTAATACTGTGTGATACTCAGGACGTGGTCATGGATATGAATATCACTGAGCCACTGGGGAACAGTGACCATGCTGCAATCTCCTTTGCCATGCATGTTGGGGGAAGAGTGTCAAACAAATCAGACACAAAAACCATTGCTTTCTGAAGGGTGGACTTCCCTCAGATGAGGAAACTAGTTAGAAGGAAATTTAAAAGGAAGGTAAAAAGAATCCAATCCCTGCAGAGTTCATGGAGCCTGCTTAAAACAGCAGTAGTAGAGGCCCAGTGGAAGTGCATACCACAAAGAAAGAAGAGCTCCTCTAAGTCCAAGAGAGCGCTGGCATGGTTAACGAGTGTAGTTAGAGAGGCTCTAATGCGCAAGGAGAGGTCGTTCTGTAAATGGAAATCCTCCCCAAATGAAGAAAATAAAAAGGAACACAAACTCTGGCATAAATGACCAGGAGACAGGGATAAGCAGTGAGGTGGCCAAGTTTGCAGATGACATGAAACTTTTCTGAGTGGCAAAAAACAGAGAAGATTAGGAAGAGCTCCAGAAGGATCTCTCCAAACTGGGAGAATGGGCTGCAAAATGGCAATTGCGTTTCAGTGTAGGAAAATGTAAAGTAATGCCTATCGGGGCAAAAAATCCAAAACTTTATGTATCAACTCATGGGCTTTGAGCTATCCATGATGGATCAGGAAAGAGATCTTGGTGTGTTGATGGACAGCTCCATGAAAGTGTCTACCCAATGTGTGGCAGCAGTGAAGAAGGCCAATTCCATGCTAGGGATTATCAAAAAGGGAACTGAAAATAAAACAGCCAACATTATAATGCCATTATACAAAATGATAGTAAGGCCGCACCTGGAGTATTGTGTACAATTCTGGTCACCGCATCTCAATAAAGACATAGTGGAACTGGAAAAGATACAAGAGAGAGTGAATAAAATGATTACTGGGCTGGGGGACATCTCTTATGAGGAAAGGCTAAAATGTTTGTGGCTCTTTAGTCTGGAAATAACGAGCTGGGGCGGGGCATAATTGAGACGTACAAAATAATATAGGGCATGAGTAAATACCAGAACTAGGGGACATGCACTCAAATTGAGGGCTGGGAGAGTAAGAACAGACAAAAGAAATTATTTTTTCACCCAGCGTGTTGTTAGTCTATGGAACTCCCTGCCACGGGATGTGGTGATGGCATCTGGCCTGGATGCCTTCAAAAGGGGATTGGACAGATTCCTGGAGGAAAAATCCATCACAGGTTACAAACCATAATGGGGATACGTGTTCTCTCCAGGCTTAAAACAGGGTCCTTCCAGGGGCCAGATGCAGGGGAGTGGTATCAGGAGACAGGTATCCAGTTTCGTGCTCTCCCAGACGCATTTGGTGGGGCCACTGTGAGATACAGGAAACTGGATTAGATGGGCCTTTGGCCTGATCCAGCATGGTTGTTTTGATGTTCTTATGTGGTTGGAAAATTTGGCCTACGAGACACAAATGGAGCAAGACATTGACTCATAGGATTCTGTGAAGCCAACAATTTGTTTATGGCAAATCCATGCCGTAGGCAACCAAACTGGTATATAGAACAGATCTGTTCGCATTGCTCAGCTCACCGAGAACCAGAAGAGGTACGGACTGAAACACAGATGCTATGAGGGAAGAATACCGAAAGACTATTCCTATGAGGAAAAGCAAGGAACAAGTTAGACCGATGATTGATGAAACTCTTAAAACTGTTCACAAAAGATGAGAAACAAGCAAAGGTTGGCCAAAAGGCAAGTTTTCAGTAGTTGCTGTACACAGAACAGAAAACTGTTTCAGTAACCAGTGCAAAGGGCAGAACAGCACAGCAACAAAGGAGAAACAAATCTCTTCCATGAGATCAAAATGATCAAAAGGAATTTTTAAAATGAGACGTGTGATGCCAAAAGATCAACACAGGAACAGATTATCTGACCAGGATAAAATAAATGCTTGTTGGTATCTTCATTGAAGTCCCCTGTCCAGAACTGGTCTGTTTCTCCTCTTCAGTGTAGTATCAGAGCAGTGTTGGCGAACCAATGGCTCGGGTGCCAAAGGTGGCCCTCGGAGCCCTTTCTGGGGGCACCCAACAGCGCCCCTTCACAGGCACCTGTGTTCAGGTTAAATGGCTGTGTTGGCACTTTGCGAAAAAGTAGTGCGTTTTGCATCGTAGTTTGGGCACTCGGTCTTTAAAAGGTCTGCCAGCACTGTCCTAAAGTATCACCTCCGACTGTGAGACTGGCATGCACATCACACATGGAAGAGTCCAGGGTGATTATTCACCTCAATTATACACTTAGGGCTAAAGCACATGGTTCTGCCACTTGCATTGCTTTCTGCCCAACAATTATCCGCTTTTATGTCTGCATTTTCAGAATGTGACAAGCAAAGGAAGTTGGTGTTAACATTCCAGAGACAGAGGAGGCATGCCCTTGACTTGGCTGCTTTTAACGTCTTTCAACAGTCACACCCTTTTGGCCAGGGAGGGAGCACTCTTTCTACATACAGGATAAGTCACTTCACGAGGCCTTAGCAAAGCCTTCAATAAGTAGAAGATAGACCACCAGGCTTCCTCGCAATTCAGACAGCTATAGATAGATCATAGAATCATAGAATCATGAAGTTGGGAATGGTCCAAATTAGAGATGAGCACGAAATGAACAATTTTTCGTTTCCGTTTTTGTTTTTTAATTTTGTTATGTAACGAAATGACAAACGAATTTTGTCTCTAAAATGAAACGAAACGAACAGAAACACCGGAAATTTTGTCATGCGTTTTGTTTCCGTGACTGCAATATGAGTGCATTGCTTAAAATCCTAAAAAAAAATCACAAAAAAATGAAATAAATGGTAACGAAATGGTAACAAACAAACGAAAACAAAAACGATTTTTTGCAAAAATCACGAAAAATGGAAACGAACCGAAATGGACCCCCTAAACGACAAACGACAAAAGAAATGCCTTTTTTTATTATTCGTGCCCATCTCTAGTCCAAATGTCATAATTCTGTCAAGTCCAACCCCCTGCTCCATGGAGGAATACCAATCAAAGGGTGTCTGCCAGGTGGTTGCCCTAATTTCTCTCGAACTCCTCCAGTGTTGGAGCACTCACTACCTCTTTAGGTCATTGGGTCCACTGCCATACTACTCTAACAATTAGGATTTTTTCCCCCTGATATTCAGCCAAAAGCGGGGTTCTCATTATTTGAGCCCGTTGTTGCACTACTCTGGGATAATTGAGAAGAGATCCTGACCCCTCCCCCGTATCATAGCCCTTCAAATATTTGAAAAAGTGCCATCATATCATCCGTCAGTCTTATTTTCTGCAGGCTAAATATGCCCCATTCTTTTCTCCTAGGTCACAAGCATGTCCAAACTTTGGCCCTCCAGATGTTTTGGACCACAACTTCCAGAATTCCAAGCCTGTATTTCCAATGGCAAAGGACTGTGGGAGTTGTGGTCCAATACATCTGGAGGGCCAAAGTTTGGACATGCATGTAGGACTTGGTTTCCAGCCTCCTAATCATCCTTAACTTCATTTTCTGCCCCCCCCCCCCAAATTTGTCAGCATGTTTCTTGAAGTGTGGTGTCGAGAAGTGGACACAATACTGATGGTGAGGCTGAACCAGTGCCGAATAAAGGGAGGCAAGCCCTTCACAGGATTTGGAGGCTATAATTCTGTTAATGAAGCCTAAAATAGCATTTGCTTGGCTCATATTTAGCTTATTCAGACTGTTGGCTCATGTTCAGCTTATATTAGAATATGTTGTTGTTCTGTGCCAACATGTTGGAACTGACTTGTGGAAACCCTAACAGGGCTTTCAAAATAAGTGAGATATTTAAGGAGTGGTTTTACCAGTTCTACACACGAACACACAGTAAGTTTCTATGGCTGAACGGGGATTTGAACCCTGTTCTCCTGAGTCCTAGTCCATCACTCTCCCCTACACCACACTGGGAATCTACATATAGCTATTAGAGATAGGCACGAAATGAACAATTTTTCGCTTCCATTTTCGTTTTTTCATTTCGTTACACAACAAAACAACAAATGAATTTTGTCTCCAAAACGAACCAAAACAAACAGAAACACCGGAAATTTTGTCGTGCGTTTCGTTTTCGTTACGGCAATACAGCTGAATTGCTTTAAAAATCACAAAAATCATAAAAATTGAAATAAATGGTAACGAAACGGTAACGAAACGAACGAAAACGAAAATGAATTTTGTAAAAATTCACAAAAAATGGAAACGAACCGAAACGGACCCCCTAAACGACAAACGACAAACGAAACACCATTTTTTTTATTTGTGCCCATCTCTAATAGCTATAGATTAGAGATTGGCACAAACCGGAAAACCAGTGGTTTGTGATGGTTCATAATTTGTGGCTACTTATATGAACCACAAACTATCCCAAATGAACCCCTCCCAAATGAACTGGTCTGTGGTTCATTTTCCCGGCTCATGCCGGAGCAAGGAGCTAGGCTACTGCCTGTGCACATGCACCCATGCTTAGCTGACAGGTGACGGGGACGGGAGGAGTGGCAGACATCCCCTTTTGCCAACACAAAACGAAGAGCCAAGGAGGGAAATGGTTTCACGTTTCATTTTGGCAAACCTGGGATCTATGAATCAAACCGTGATCCGAATCACAAACCAGCCCAGTTAGTGGAGTGCTTTTCCCCTGGTTTGTGGTTTGGTTCATGTCCATCTCTAATATAGATATGTAATAATTTCATGTAGCATATTATAACATGTGCTGTTACGTCAGAGGTGGTGTGCAGTTATAAGCCTCCAGATGGGTTTGTCCTACAAAATCCCTAGCCTGTGGAACTGACGGTGATTATAAAAAGTGCTTGTTGTGCCGTGGGGTTTAGTGATTTCAGCAAGTGATTTCAGCTCTTGACATAGCAGGCTGGAGACAGCTTCTAGTGTAACAGCTCTTTATTCAGGGAGAGAACAAGACTGGGGACTGGGGAGAGGGAGCTACATTTATAGGAGCCAGGACTGGCTAGGAAAAGATACATTTTGGAGGGAACAATTACAACCAATCACAAAGCTGCCTGTTGGCAGAAACCAATAGGATTGAGGATCCAAATGCAGCAACTTGAATAAA
>JAHTLZ010003542.1:81522290-81534477 GCA_023846285.1 Phrynocephalus versicolor
GTGAGCTTGCTGCTTTATGACGTCAAGTCAATTCTCCTTTATAGCGACCATTTCCAGGGTTTTCTAGGTGGAAAGGACTCAGAAGGAATTGCCCCTTCCCTTCTTCTTCCGGGGGGTGCCCTGGGACTGTGCAGCTTCCCCAAGGCCACCCAGGCTGGCTTTTCTGGGAGTCTGAAAAATCGAACCTCAGTTTCTGGCTCTGTAGCTAGGTACTTAAAACTCCCGTTTTCAAGCCAGCTGGATGTTAAACACCACCGTTAATAAATAAACATTTTAAGTGAAACTGTTTCTATCCTATTTTCTTTTTCTGCTAGGCCTGCTGTGTTTGCATAGAGCAGTGGTTCTCAACCTTCCTAATGCCGCAGCCCTTTAATACAGCTCCTCCTATTGTGGTGGGTGACCCACTTGCCCTGCTTGGAAGAGGCCACAAGCCACCTTTGGCAGGCCACTGTCTCAGGGTCCATAGAGAACTTCCCTCTACAGGCATCCTCAGCCAATCGCAGCCTCCGGTGCCATTGACTGACATCCCCTCCAACCTATCAAGCAGTAACTCTCTTGTGCTGTTTTCTTCACTGGCGTACGGTGACCCCTGTAAAATGGTTGTTTGACCCCCCAAAGGGGTCCCGACCTCCAGGTTGAGAAACACTGGCATTGACTGACACAGATGACCACCTCTTCTAAAACTGCAACTGAACTAGAGCAACAACCTCTGCAACATGTGAAGCAAAGCAGCCAAATTGCAATCCCTGGCCCGAATTCCCTCCGAATTTTCATCTCCTCTGCAACTCTTGCGCTGTGCGGGTTGAAAGCGAGTGACTTTCCCACCCACATTCCCATGGGGGGGGTGAGAGGGGGCGATGACGGAACGAGACTCACATGATGAAAGCGGTGACCCCGATGGCCCAGATGTCAGTCTGCGGGACAGCTCCTTTCTCGGACAGAAGCTCCGAAGCTAAGAGAAGACACAGAGCATACCATTAGCAAACCCTCCTGAAAAACAAGGTGTGGGTCACGGCTCGTGGGTATTCAGGAAAGTGAAGACAGCTCCATAAAAATGCACCAAAGAGAGAGCCCATCCAATCACACTCTGCACTTCTATTTTCTCAATGGGGCATTTGTTGCAGGGTGGTTTGGTAAGAAAAAAAGCAGGTAGAAGAGGAGAGTGAAAACTCAGGGCTTAGAAGTAAGTGCAGGAAGCTGACATCTAGACCAGCCACTCTCAACCTATATGGGTGGGGGCACCAGACTTTTAGGGGATTTTCTCAGGTTCCAAGGTTCCATGTATTCTCAAAGGCTTTCATGGCAGGGATCTGTTGTGAGTTTTTCGGACTATTTGGCCGTGTTCCGGAGTTTTTTCTTCCTGACGTTTCGCCAGACTCTGTGGCTGGTGTCTTCAGAGGGCAAGGAGCCCAGGGAACTAGGAGTTCTCTCTGTGCTCATTCTATACCCCAGAGTGCATAAGAACATAAGAACATAAGAACATAAGAACATAAGAAGAGCCATGCTGGATCAGGCCAAAGGCCCATCTAGTCCAGCTTCCTGTATCTCACAGCGGCTCCACCAGATGCGTTTGGGAGCGCATGAGACTAGATCTCTGTCTCCTGATACCACTCCCCTGCATTTGGCCCTTGAAGTACCCCGGTTTTAAGCCTGGAGATTACACATCTCCATCATGGTTTGTAACCTGTGATGGACTTTTCCTCCAGGAATCTGTCCAATCCCCTTTTGAAGGCATCCAGGCCAGATGCCACCACCACATCCTGTGGCAGGGAGTTCCATAGACCTACAACGCGCTGGGTGAAAAAGTATTTTCTTTTGTCAGTTCTTACTCTCCCAGCCCTAGTTCCTTGAGCTCCTTGCCCTCTTAAGATGCCAGCCGCAGAGTCTGGCGAAAGGTCAGGAAGAAAAACCTCCAGAACACAGCCAAACAGCCTGAAAAACTCACAACAACTTCCAAGGTTCCCTTCATACAACATGAGCAAGCGAACAGATAATCTTCTCCTGTTTTTTCAGTCTGTGTCCCCTTTCAACTCTTGGGTCCCCCATCAAGATCACCAACATCTTCCCATCAACTTCCATGGAGAAGGCAGGGTGTAACTGCACAAAATACACATGGTCCTGGCCTCATCTTTTCCTTCTTCCTTTGCTCCACATGAAAGAGATCAAGGGGGGAAAACAGCCACTAACAGAACAAAGGGAATTGTGCTGCTGAACAATTGGACTGTAGACATTTAATTCAATTTAATTTCATTGGAAGGGAGGTTGGTGTTGACAACAAGGAGGGGTGATGTCTGGGAACGGAAGAGAAGCAGAGGAATAGCCAACCCAAGTTTTGCATGACTAGGCCTTTATAGCTAAACTGGCTGGATGTGGTTGAGGTCTCCAGCTTTAGAGTCAGAGGTTGGGAGTTCGATTCCCCACTGGGATTTCTGGGAGAAGAACCAGCCTGGGGGGCCTTGGGTAAGCTGGATAGTTCCAGGACACCCCCCCCCCCGAAGAAAACAATGGGAAACCGCTTCTGAGTATTCCTTATCTGGAAGACCCTGAAAAGGGTTGCCATAAGTCAGAAATTTGACCCATGATGATAATTATGCTGCCTGGAACCAGAAGAGTACGTTGGTACACACTACATCGCATCTCACTGTTTTTCCAACAGGACGTGATCACAACTGACAGCAATTAGACTAGGCCAGGTTTACTAAATTGAGTTTACTATTGAGGCGGTGTTATTTGTGTAGAAGGGTGACTACATGGAAGACTTTTAATGTGGAACCCTCTGATCTCGTAAATACTCTGAGTCACAGGAGGAGCTAATGTCTGTGGCAGGATATAAAGGCTGCTCAGCAATGAACAGATGCTCTAAACAAAGTACCAGAGTGTAAAGAAGATGACCTAGTTTAAATTCTGGCTACAGGCAACAGGCGTAGACAAATACAGTAATACCTCGGATAAGGAATGCCCCTGATAACATTTTTTTGGGATAATGAATGGAAGTTTTCAGGTATAGGGCTGCCTCGGATAGCGGATATTCCCTATGGGTTGCCTCGGATAACGAATGTTTCAAAATGCCTTGCAAAAAAAGGTGTACCCAGGATGCATTGCAGCTAGAGATGGGCACGAAATGAACAATTTTTCGTTTCCGTTTTTGTTTTTTTGTTTCGTTACCTAACGAAACGACAAACGAATTTTGTCTCTAAAATGAAACAAAACAAACAGAAATACCGGAAATTTTGTCGTGCGTTTCGTTTCCGTTACTGCAATATGAGTGAACTGCTTAAAATCCTAAAAAAAAGAAAATCACAAAAAAATTGAAATAAATGGTAACAAAATGGTAACGAAACAAACAAAAACGAAAATGATTTTTTTTGCAAAAATTCGCAAAAAACGGAAACGAACCAAAACGGACCCTACAAACGACAAACGACAAACGACAAACGAAATGCCATTTTTTTTTATTTGTGCCCATCTCTAATTGCAGCCCCTGCAGTTTGTGGAAGGGATGGGGAAGTTAGAACATTTCTTAATGGTGTTTTGGAGCCATTCTGAACATGCTTTGCTGAGGGATTTGGACTTGGAAAGGTAGGGATCTAGCTTTTATTCATCTTGGCACTGCTTCTCTTTGCACTTTGGGTGCGAAAAGGCTGGGCTAGGCTTTCTGGTTTTATGCTTATGTTTGTCTGTTTGGATTCCCGCCTCCCTTTGCACTTTGGGTGGGAAAAGGGTGAGCTTCATTTTCTCCATGTTTGGAAGTGTTCTCCGTTGCTTTGGAGGCAAACCCGGGCTGCATTTTACTTGCTGCTTGTTTTCTCTGGATTTTTCCCCCTTTGTACTTTGGGCAGGAAAAGGCTGAGCTAGGCTTGGTGGTTTCATTTCTCTGTGTTTGCATTGCCCTGCAGCGAGGGAGTGTTCGGGGGGCGGGGGCTGGTGGTGTTACAGCACTGCATGCCTTTAAAGTGCACTTTATAAAGAGGTCTGGGGAAACCCCCCCAGCTTTTTTGCCTTTTTTTCAGACCTCCGGAAGAGATTAATTGGTTTCCCATTCATTTCAATGGGAAACTGCGTTTCAGATAACAATTTTTTCAGATAACAAATTGCCTCGAAGAACGAATTAAATTCGTTATCCGAGGTACCACTGTACTGGGCTACCCATTGGCATCCTGGCTTCGTGTTTCCCTTTGTTAACTGCTGGCAAAAGTAGAGGGGAAACAGAAAGGAGAGAGGCACAATATGGGGGAATTTTAACAAGGAACTGCTGGAGAGCTCAGCGGGGTTGAGGTCTTTGGTTGTGGAACCTGAGATTGTGAGTTCAGTTTCCCACTGGTGCCTCCTTGACAGGGGCTGGATTGGAATATCTATATTTATTTATTTATTCATATAGCGTGTATGCCATCCACTACCCAAAGGTCTCTGGGTGGCTCACAATCAAAATAAACAATTCAGACAATTAAAACATCAACATTGCAATAAAATTAAAACAATAAAAACATTTAAATACAATAAATACAATACATTAAAACACTACACTAAAATTGCCATCAGGACCCACAATCATCAGTTTAAAAACTTCTGGAACAGGACGGTTTTTGCCTGGTGCCAGAATGTCATTAATGTCGGCACCAGGCTGGTCTCACTTGGGAGGGCATTTCATAGTCTGGGGGCAGCTGCCGAAAAGGCCCTGTTCCTACAAGCTATCCCTTTCACCTCCTTGAGGGATGGCTCTTTCAGGAGGGCTCCCTGGCTAGATCTTAATTGCCGGGTAGGTTCATATGGAAGGAGGCAGTCCTTCAGGTATCTAGGTCCTAAACTGTTTAGGGCTTAATATGTCAAAACAGGCACCTTGAATTGGGCTCGGGCAGCAACTGGTAACCAATGAAGGTTATACAGAATTGGTGTGATGTGTTCCTTGGTGGCCCTGCCACTCACCAGCCGCTCAGCATGATATATAGGGTCCCTTCTAGCTGTGCAGTTCAAGGAGGATGCTGAGGTGGATGATTAGGATACAAAGCCTCCAAATTGGGATTGCGTAATTTAGCTGCCTGGAGAGCTCATGGGTTGAGGTCTCTGGCTGATCCAGAGGTTGAGAGTTTGATTCCAGTATGGGCCTCCTTGACTTGATGAGCTATTGAATCCCTTCTAGAGTAGCTCTACTGTTCTAAGCTTATTATTATTATTAAGAATTGCTGGATTGCTCCATGATCAAGACTCAAGGCATCGAGCTGCAGAGCCAGGAGCTGGGAGTTCAATTCCCCTATGGGGGCCGCCTTGGCAGGGGCAATCCATGGGGTCTCTTCCAGTTTGAAGATGCAGTGGTGCCTCTACTTATGAATTTAATCCATTCCGAATGCATGCTCTTATGTCGAACAACTCTTAGGTAGAGCAGCCCTATCTTTAAAAAAATCAAATAAAAAATTAAATAAATTAAAAAAAATAAAAAAAATTGTAAGTAGAGCAGACAGCATCTAAAATGTGTAAGGCAGCAGTTAAAACACCAACAGTTTTCCGCTCTTAAGTCAAACTGCTCTTAAGTAGAGGTAGCACTGTATTATAATTATGACTGACCTAATTTTTTCAGTGTGAGCATTTGAGACACAGGAAGTGCATACACATTTATTTGAAATTCCTTTTAGTTGCTAAGAAGTGGATTTTGATACAGAAAGAGTCACATATCTGGCCATTTCCTTCCTCTCTGATCTGCCACTTGGGAATTTATTCCCTGCGTGAACCAGAGGCCCTTGGCATCCTTCAACCAAGATGATGCTATACTTAAGAACTACTGAGTTATGCTCACCCATTGTCTCCACATAGTCCGTGCAGCCCTCCAAGGTAATGGTTTGGTCCGGCGTGTAAAACTGTGCATTGCCAAAGTCGATAATTTTCAGCAGATTGGGCTCCGTTATAATCATGTTTTCAGACCTGAGGTCCAAGTGGAGGATATTTTGAGCGTGTAGGTATTCAACGGCACTTAGAATCTGCCAGAGATAGTCTCGGACCTCCACCTCTGAGTAGGATGACCTAGGAAAGAGAAGCAGGAAATGTCCAATATCTCTGTAGCTTCTCCCAGGGGGTTAGACATCAATTTGCAATGTACTGGTCTGTTGTTGGTGCTTCTTGTTTTTCTATTGGCTTTGAATGTGTTGTCAATGACCTGAAGAGGGTGGGTGCGGCAAAGGTGGTTACTTCACGTCCTTCCTCGAGCCGAGGTGAACTTGCCTCCGTGTTGAAATCGGTTTTCAACACGGATCGAGAAGTGGATTGAAAAGATTCCCGAGCTCCAGGACGGGAATCTCTCACCCCGCTTGGAGCGCAGTTCAGGGGGCGTGGTCGGGGTGAACTCAGATTGACCCCACCAGGACGTGAGGTTACGTTCCTTTGAACTCGGATTGACCCCACAAGGACGTGAGGTTGTGTTCCTTCGAACCGGTCTCCAGCGGGGCCATGAACTGCAGCGAGAGGGACGTGAAGTATCAGCCTATATAGAGATGGGCATCATTTGGCATTTCAGCTCAGATCACCAGATTGGACCCATTGGTGTTGTGCAGGCACCCCAGATGCTGCACCCTGCCTTCTCCCACAAGCACCCACTCAGAGGTGCAGCAGGGAAGCCCATGGTACGGCTTCTGATGGGCTGCCCATGGAAGGAGGCAGGGGGCAGAATCCGGCCCGTCCACGGAACCGCCAAACCATAGTGAGTGCTCATCTCTAGCAGTATACCAAAAGTGGAGCAAAATAAACTTTACGTGGGATCTCTCCCCAGCAAAATCAGAAGTGGAATCCTTGGGGGGGGGGAACCATCAAGGGAAGCGATGTGAGGCAAAACCAAATAAAGGGTGGAACGGGGAGATTTTTTTAAAAAAAGCCCTCTTCCAGTAACGTCAAGGACCCGTTTACCTTCCAGCCAAGGCGTTCAGGAGTTCTGGGCCCACACAAAGCTCCATGATCAGCACCAGGTGTCGTGGGCTGACGTACGCCCCTTGCAGCTGACCTATATTGGTGTGTTGTAGCCTCCGGAAGATGTGATACTCTTGCAGAATGGCCTCCTTGTCTTCTGGCCGGTAGGGGATGATTTTAGCTGCCAACGGGTTCCCCGTGAGCTTTTCTCTGCACTGTTTGATGATGCTGAAGCGTCCTCTGTTCCAAGGAGGGGGGGGAAGGCATATGTCAATGAGAGTGGAGTACATCTTACCCAGGGACTAGGGATGGGCACCTTACGAAATATGACAAACGTTACGAAACAAAACGAAACAAAACGGGAAACAGCGTTTCATTACGAAACGATTTGAAACGCTTCTTTTTCCCTTTGAAAATGAAATGTTTTGTTTCTATGGAAAATGGCTCCCTTGTAAAAAGCTACCCACCAAATTAGGACCCGGGGGGGGCTATTTTATAGAGTAACAAATTGTTTTGTTATTGTTTCATTTTGGCATGATTTCCCACCCCCCAAAAAATCATTTAAAGACGAAACGAAGCAAATCGCTAGTAGAAATGAAACGAAACGAAATGAAAAAGAAGGATATCTTCTGGTTATCTCTTGTTCCTAAAATCATATTGGGATCAGTCATGAAAGAAATGTGGCATATGGATGAAATGAACAAGACTAAACTAAACTTTAATAAAATAATATTCTGTTTGGTTGTTGTTGTTGTTTTTAAAAAGCCTGCCCATTTACTATCTGTGTGTGTGTGTGTGTGTGTGTTGTATCGTTAACAGTCGTGACTGACTCTTCGTGACCCCATGTCCATGGAGTTTTCTTGGCAGGAATCCTGGAGTGGCTTGCCAGTTCCTACTCCAGGCGCCTACAGCATCTGGTATTCCCTGGTGGTCTCCCATCCAAGTACTAACCATGGCCGACCCTGCTCGGCTTCCGAAATCAGGCGAGATTGGATGTGCTTAGGCCTTAGGGCATCTAGGCAGCTTTTACTATTTGACCAGCTCCCAAATATACCTAAGCCGTAAGAAGCCGGGCGGGCGGGCACTAAACAGAGGTGAGTGGACGCGCTTGCATGAAAACAGATCTCTGTACCTTTTAATTTCGGTCTGGAAAGCGTAGGTCTGGTGTGTTGGCTGAGCGGCCGCCGTCATGCTGCCGTCCGCTTCGACCTGGACCTGGAATGCTGGTGGGAGGGGGGGGAGAAAGGTCAAAGCAAACAAGGAACGTTGAAGCAGGGGAGGGATGGGGAGTGCTGCTGACACAATGCAGATCCACCCTATCTCTTTATGGCTGCCTTCCAGATGGGCGATAACAAAGGAGTGCTCAACCAGTGCAAAGTAGCTCCGAAAGGGTGAAGAACTGGAGGAGGCTACCCCTAACGTATTTCACTCCAGATGGCAAGCCTTACCTGCTTGATCGTGTTCACCGATTTTCACTTTCGCCGTTGGGTTGCTGTAGGGACCCACGCCAGCTTTGCTGACACAAGCAATCCGGAAAGAGTACACCAAACCGTGCGGGAGATGCTCCACGGTGTAGCAGCAGTCTGAGATGTCGCTGGCCAAGGTCTTCCATTCTCCATCTGGGCCAACGAGAGGATAGGGGAAAGTTAAATATTCTAAATATGATGGATTCCCCGAATGACTTTCAAAAGTTAAGAAAGTTTTAATGCTTACTTGCTTTTAAGTGTTTGATTGTATTTTAAATCGCATATACGGTAAGTTTAACTGGCTTTTAACGTTTAAATTATTCTATTTTTTAATTCTATTCTTTTTAGTATTTTTAGTATTGCCTTGGGTCCTCTTATTGGAAGAAAGATACAGTAGCCTATATGAAATGGAACTAGTCAATCAATTAATCCATCAGTCAATCAATGACATATTTATGAGGTTGAGGGGGTGGATGTCTATCTAGACTATACTCTTCAGAAACTGGATTTTCAGCTAGTACTGAGATTTCTCCTATTTCTAAAACAATAAATAATCATTTTTGCAGGCACAGTACACTGTTTTAGTTGTAAAGGAGAACAGCAACCACTCATATGACATTTTGGAATTTTTCTAGGGGCAGGTTCAGACAAGCAACCTTCTCTCCAAGTTTGGAAAGGGCAATGGGTTATCATTTTTTAAAGTCTCTGAATGTCTGAAACATGGTTAATTGTATGAATGCTGAAACAACTGTAGAGTTATGCAACGATACAGAAAAGGACATTTCATTGAATAAGGGGGGGTATGATTGAGACGTACAAAATAATGCAGGGCATGAGTAAAGTGGATAGAGGGAAGCTCTTCTCCCTCTCACAAAATACCAGAACTAGGGGACATCCACTCAAATTGAGGGCTGGGAGAGTAAGAACAGACAAAAGAAATATTTTTTCACTCAGCGTGTTGCTAGTCTGTGGAACTCCCTGCCACAGGATATGGTGATGGCATCTGGCCTGGATGCCTTCAAAAGGGGATTGGACAGATTCCTGGAGGAAAAGTCCATCACAGGTGACAAACCATGATGGGGATACGTGTTTTCTCCAAGTTTAAAAACCAGGATACTTCAAGGGCCAGATGCAGGGGAGGGGTATCAGGAGACAGAGATATAGTCTCGTGCACTCCCAGAGGCATCTGGTGGGGCCACTGTGAGATACAGGAAGCTGGACTAGATGGGCCTTTGGCCTGATCCAGTATGGCTCTTCTTATGTTCTTATGTTAAGGGGGTAATCAGATGAGCATTTAGCCTGCTGTTTGGTCCATTGCAGAGAAAGGTTGGTTTGCTCCTTTTTCTGACAACCACATGACGTAATCTCTGGAGCGAACCAAACTGTCCCAGTTGTCTCTACCGCCGTGTTTTGGAGGCCCATTTCCGGCCTATCTGAACCATGGGAATGGATGAAAAGCAAGCCTCCTGGCTCCTTCCATATTACATTTCCAATATTGAGAAGTGGCTTCAGAAGTGAACTACTTTTAGTATACAAGTAGGACCCTCGTATCCACTGATTCATTAACCACTGACTCAGTTATCCATGGTTGGCAGAGGAAATAAATAAATAAATATTTTAGCAGCCACAAAGCAAGCTACTGTCACACAACAGCAGCCGTCAAGCAAGCTGCTGTCACAAAAAGCAGTTTGGGGGGTGGTGGTGTTCTCTCTTATCTACGGTTTTTGTTATCCATGGGAAGGCCTAGAACTGATCCCCAGTGGATACCAGGGTCCTAATGTATCAGAAAATTGAAGGCTTCCTTTGCTTCTCAATAGAGGGCCAGGGGAAGTGAAGAAAGGTTTTAGATTATAGTAGATCATCACAGATGCGCTCAATCACGTACATAATTACCCCTTCCCCCCACTTTAAAGCACAATCACTGGCAGTTTCTCAACTAGACCTTCAGGCAAGGCAAATAATTGGTTTTTATTTTATTTTTATAAGTGATGCCATCATTGGATATGGTCTATCACTCTCTGATTCTTTGGTTGTCTTAATTCACCCCCCCCGCCCCCGTCTCTCACTTATTCAGCCACTTCGTGATATCAAATATTCTGAACAGAAGGATCTGGACCAAACGGGGTCACTTGAACTTCAAGGTGCTGCGTGGCTCCCAAGATTGCACCAAATGGCAGGCTGACCCCCACCTGACCTCAAGCCGCCCTATGTAGCCTGCACCAGTCCATTCCAAAACGAGGAGTGTAGACAAGACTTGAGAAGTCTACAAGTTGAGTGCCAGTGTCTCGGGTGATACATTTCTTTTTTAATCACCCCCGTTGGCGCCTCAAACATGTTTTTTTAGGATTTGGAGATGCAAACTGGCTGCCCCTTCCATGCCATAAGTCCAATTTGACCATAGCAAGCCGGAGGGGGGGAGGAGGAACTTGTGTGGTAGACCAAGCTGGCTCTGTCACATCCCCTTTGTCCTGAAGGAATCTGTAGAGGTAGAGATAGAGCACCCTGAGCTGTGGTGGGGACTTGGGCTGGGAATCGGGGCAATGGTTTCGAACTACAGGAAAACAGAATCAATTTAAACATTAGGCAGAACATCCTGATGGTTAGAGATGTCCAGCAGTGGAAGATGCTGTCCCAAAGGAGGGTGGTGGAGTCTCCTTCTTTGGAGGTTTTTAATCAGAAGCTGGATGGCCAACGGTTGGGAGTCCTGTGATGGGGGTTCCTGCATGGCAGGGGGTTGGACTGGACGGCCCTTGAGGTCTCCTCCAACTATATGACTGTGATTCTAGGACAGGGGTGCCCAAACTTTTGTAAAGAGGGCCAGATTTGGTGGTTGAGAGTGTGTCAGGGGCCGGTTGCTCCCTGATCCTGCCACCCCACTGCAAGCTCCACCCACTGACCCATAAACCCCACCCACTGACTTCTTGCAACCCCACCCGCAGGAAGGAAGGAAGGTGGGCGCCTAGCTTCACAAGGTTTCCGGTGATGCCGGTGGCGGCGGCCCGCCCCGATGCATACCCCCAGCCCCACAAGCTTCCCGGTGGTGCTGGTGGTGATGGCCCACCCCCTCGCCTGCCCACCCAGGCCCACAAGCTTCTGCTCACCAGCCGGCCAGCCCGGCCAGCCCCTCAAGCTTCCCGGCGGTGTCAGTGTTGGCGGAAGTTTAAAAAAAAAACATGGGGCGAAGGAGGGGGAGGGAGGGGCGGGCCAGTCAGCCACGGGCCACTCAGAATGGCCTGAAGGGCCGGATTTGGCACCCGGGCTGGACTTTGGGCAGGCCTGTTCTAGGGTAAATCTTGGGGTCTAAGGCAAGTTCTCCGTAGAAATCCAGTGGCATAGGGGCAGGCTTTTATGGCAAAACCTGAGGCATGGATTTAGACTGGGAGTAATGGTGCTTACCATTTTTCTTGCACAGGACAGTGTAGGTCACGGGAGTCTTTAGTTCCACAGGCTTCCAAGCCAACTGCACCCCATCCTCTAGGATCTCAACGATATCAGGAGCTGGAGGATTGGAAGGTGCTTCTGGCAGAGAAGAGAAGACGAAAACAGATTTGGTGATTAGGGAGATGACACTCTGCCTCCCTGCACTCTGAAGGGGAATCAGGAAAGGGTGGCAGAGGCATGCATTTTTTCGAAGTGCATCATGGTGGGGACCAGTACTCCAGATGCAAATTTAAAAAATAAAAATGTGCTTTTTACATGCAGTGTGATAGAGAGAGCAGTGCAAACTTATTCTTCTACCATCTCCCATGGCCCCACCTTGAACGATCCTATGACATTGATGCTAACTGAATGAATGAATGAATGAATGAATGAATGAATGAATGAATGAATGA
>JAHTLZ010003542.1:81540295-81581605 GCA_023846285.1 Phrynocephalus versicolor
TCATCATCATCATCATCATCATCATCATCATCATCATCATCATCATCGAACTGCAGAGCTGGAAGGGACCCTACAGATCACTGAGTCAAATATTTCCAGAGAAACAAAAAAGAAGCACCAAAGAGGCTCCATCTGTGTCGGAAGGCAGGGGGGGAATAAGCAATGTGGGGATTCCATACCCCAATAGGCTCTGAACCCCAAAATAACCTGGCAGCACTGGGGCAGCCTTAGGCCCTGGACAAACATTTCCAGAGAGCAAGCAGGAAACCCAGTGTGTGGTTGAGCTGACTTGGAGCTGGCATAGGTCAGGAAGCCGGGGAAAACAGATGGCAAGCTAGCTATCAGGATATATACCAGCCCGAAGCTCCTTCCTCTCCCCTTATCAATGAGTCCTCCTAGCCAGCATTTCCTCCTAGATAGGGTGCATACTCCCCCCAACAATGGAATGCATACGTGACCAAAGACCATTCTTTCTCTGTCTTCCTCTATCCTACTGACAATGCTTCTCTCCAGCCCTTGTGTACTTGTTTACTGTTACCAATAAAGAGCCTTGGGTCCCAGGCGCAGCTCAGAGACACTCCCAAACTCTCTCTCTCTCTCTCTCTCTCTCTCTCTCACACACACACACACACACACACACACACACACACAGAGAGAGAGAGAGAGAGAGAGAGAGAGAGAGAGAGAGAGAGAGAGAGAGAGAGACCCATACATAGAGAGACGCAGCCTGGGACCAAGAGATGATTGTACCCCAAAACTCTGTGTATGCGGAATTAATAATGCTACATAGCAGCCCCTTGGTTGTCCTCTCTTGCTTCCGGGAGTCTTTGCCCCGGCCAGCAAACAAACATGCCACCCCACCCCACCCCGGGCGAATCTCAGAAGTAAAGCACTACCTTCTCTGCTTTCCTCGTCCGAGGAGGTCTTCCGTGTCAACATCCTCGAAAAGTGGGCGACCGACTCTTTCATCTTCTTCTTCAGACTTTGTTCGGCCAGCTCCATGGACTGCGAGCGGACAAACGGCTTGAAAAGGCCCAGCCGGCTTTGGAGGGAGCTCCTCCGTTTCCCAGTGGAATCTTCTGGGACACTGTAAATTTGCCGTGCCCCGGCTGGTAGATCACCTTCCGAATCGGACCTTTTCCCAACGATCTGGGGCGCTTTGGCTTGGGGCCCCTCTACTTCCAACTGAGGCGCCGCTGAGTCGACAGTGGCAACGGACACTAACTCTTTAGGGGATTGCTCCAGGACCGCCTCCCCTTGCGCGTGGTCTTCCCTGACACATATTTTCTTATCCTGATGCCCATAAGCTTTGAACCCAGATGTCATCTTTCCCCTTTCGCTTTTCGGGAAGCGCCTTTTGCCAGGCAACTTCTCAGGGGCTTTTCGGAAGCTGAGGAATTCGAACGGGGAATACACAATGTCATAGAGTTCGTACAGGTTGAGGAAGGCCGGCTCCACCTCGGAAATGTCGAATTTGGCCGTCTTGCTGTCAGGGCGAGGCATGTCCTCTGAGAGGTCCTGAATCTGGACCAAAGCGATTTCGTACATCCGGTTGTACATCTGGTCACTCCCTTGGCTGCCAGAATAATAGAACCTGTCCCAGAAATCAGAGCTTGCTAACTGACATGGCGCGGACATTTCTTCCCCTAGATAATCCTGGAATTTCCCTCCATAAGGAGGAGACATCCTGGCTTTCTTGCTCATAAAAATGTCTTCTTCTCCAGGGTAAATGACGTCCACTTCTGAAGGGTCGGCTAAGCCAATGCCCCCTTCCCTCTTCCCTCTACGCACAAGGTACCTGGTTGTTGGTCTCCCTGTTTGGCCAGGGGAGCCTTGGTAGAACATCTCCCTTGGTGGAGACACGTGTCTCACCGATCCTTCTGGATCGGAAACTGTCTGTGCCAGATGACTCGTCTCTCTTGACAAGCAAACCATCTCGCCTACTAAATCCTCCAGAGCTTCAGTCTCGGTGTCACCGTAAAAAGATCTCAGACCTGCCTGTTCTTTCCTTCTGATGTCATCAATGGGAACTATTATTTTCTTGAGAGCAGATGGTGCTGGTGCTGCTCCCCTGGGAGTTAGGGCATATTTTGCCTGGGAGATGCCTGGGAGAGATGGTCCCAGGCCTTTCCTGGTAGCCCATTTGACCTCACCGGGAGCAGAAGGCACCTGTTGAAGAAGCTCTTGATTTTCTGCTCCTGAAGGAGATGTCGTAATTGTTTTGACAGGTGAAGCTTTCAAAACCGCTGGAGGTCTGCTTTTTGGGACAGCCAAAGGCAGCTCACTTGGCATCAATGGTTTCTCAAGCCCAACTTGAGCTTGGAGTACAGATTTGGCATCTTGCAGGGCCCTAGGAGCCAGGCCAGTGGAACCAGAGGTCTTCTGGCCTTCCTCTCCAGACGTATGCACAGGGACAATCTCTGTAGGAAGAGAACCTCCACTTTTTTTAACCAGGAGTTTCATCTCTCCGGACATGGCAGGGGCTTCATGAGAAAGCCTTTCGCTTCCTCCCTCTGACAGTGAAACTGGAGCAGGTTTCGCTGAAGAAATAACTCGGCCTTTTCCTTCTAACAGCGCAGGTTTTATTAAGGTGGAAGATTTCTGAGGTACCATTTGGTCCTTTTTATCTCCCGGCACTGTCACGGCAACCATGTCACCTTGTGAGAAAGGGACATGTGGGCTCTTACTCTCCGAGGCAACAGAAGGGATTTGGGGGCCAACTGAAGGTTTCTGGTGAGATTGTACATGGCCTTCGCTGGCTGGCATGACCTGTAGGGCTGCTGGGCGCTGGCCCTTCGCCCTGACCACTTGCTGCATCTCACCCTCAGTGGAAGGAATCCCAGGCAACTGGTACCCACTTTGGGACTTTCCCTGAGCAGCCTCTGGCCATGCAGGAGAAGCCCTTTCACTCTGGGGAGGCATCGGTCCTGTTTTGCTCTGAGTAGGCACTGGTTTCATCTGAGGCAGCTGCCCACTCTCCGTTTGACGTTTTGGGGCCAACGTTTTTGGGCGAACATCTGGCTGCTGACTTGCTAGCATCAGGTCTTTGCCCGCTGGAAGGGCAGACAAAGATGGCTCCTGAGGTAACCCTTCCTCCTCCTTGGCTTTCGGTGCTGAAATCAAGGTCTTCGGTTGCTGTTGTGGAGCCCAAGTTGAACTTTGCTTATCTCCAGCTGGTGGAAATGACCCAGGTTCTTCCTCCGATTCAGCCATTGCGGGTTTCTTTCCCATCTCCTTTGTGGACGTCTTTCTGGAACGTTCTTCCTTGGCAGCCTCAGAAAGAAGACTCTGACCTTCTACTTCCACCAGACTTCCCTGAGGTACGAGGTCTCCCTCTTCTTCTTCTATGGACTGCTCCTCAGCAAAACTCGCAGCTCTCATCCTGTAATCATCCAGAGAGCGGCTCCGGCTGGAAACCTGGAAACTTACACGCGGGGATATCTGGGCTGTATCGAAAGAGGCCGATTTGATCATCAGAGGTCCGATACTGGCTTCCTGGAACCTTCCGGTGTCTTCATCATCGGAGGCTCCTCCTTCTTCTCCAAACTGTTCTAGAAGGGGTTCCCTCAGACCACTCAAAGCCGATTTAGAATAGCCTGCCTTCCGGTAGCTTCTTTTGGCTCTTTCTAGATGTTTCCTCTGCTCTTGGCCCGGTGACGAGGGAACAATTGCCAGACCCTCAGAAGGCTGGCTGGAGAACGTGCTTTTGATGACGCTGTGTCTGGGGACACACCCTGGGGACCTTCCTGGTTCAGCTACTTCTGGTGGCAACAACCCAGCTTTCTCTGGCAAGGAGCCTGCCTCAGCCACTTCCACCCCACGTTTCCGTGGTTCCAAAGGCATTCGTCCTTCACTTCTTTGCAAAGCCTGGTCGCCCACGGCCACTGCTTGTTTCTCTCTTGTGGGTCTCAGTGGTGAGAGGAAGGCTGCAGGACGCCCGGCCTCGCCTATGGATGGCTGATATTCTAGGTAGTTGGAGTCCTCCAGGACAGACAGGTGCAGTTCTGGTGCAGGGCCAAATGGTCTTCTCCCCGGGGAGATGGCAATCTCGTTGTCCGAAGAGGACCCACTGGTACTGGATGAACTGCTCTCTTCCACCAAGTGCCGGGAGATGCCAAGCGATGTGTTTTGATGCGTTTTCTCCAAGATGTCTGGAATGGGCCTCATGACCAGCACGGACTTGTAGCTCATGAGGGACCGCTAAGTAATGAAAGGAAGTACAAGACAAAGAGGGCAAAAGAAATAGGGAAAGACCACTGTCAAATGATTCATAGAACCATAGGACCCACAGAGTTGGAAGGGGCCTCTATTGAAGCCATTCAAGTCAACTCCCTGCTCAAGGCAAGCCTCCAAATCAAAACAGATCTGACAGGTGGTGGCGTAATTTTCTCTTTAGTGCAGTGGTTCTCAACCGGTGGGTCCCCAGATGTTCCTGGACTGCAACTCCCAGAAATCTGTTCCAGCACAGTGAGTGGTGGAGGCTTCTGGGAGTTGCAGTCCAGGAACATCTGGGGACCCACCGGGTGAGAACCACTGCTTAAGTGCCTCCAGCATTTGAGCAATCACCTCCTCCCCCTGAGGTGTTTGGTTCAATTGGAAAAGGGGAAGTTTCCCCTGATATTCAGCCTGAAGCTGCATTCCCTTAACTTTTCTGAGAAGCCCATTCTTTTCCGAAAAGCTGATTAATTCGCTTTTCTGAAAAGAAACATATTGAACATGCATGTTATAGTCTAAATGCCAACAACAACAACAAAAGACATATAGTAGAACTGGAAAAGGTGCAAAGGAGAGCGACTAAAATGATTACTGGGCTGGGGCACCTCCCTTATGAAGAAAGGCTAAAACATTTGGGGCTCTTTAGTCTGGAAAAAAAGGTGCCTGAGGGGGGATATGACTGAGACGTACAAAATAATTCAGAGCATGAGTAAAGTGGATAGAGGGACACTCTTCTCCCTCTCACAAAACACCAGAACTAGGGGACATCCTCTCAAATTGAGGGTTGATAGAGTGAGAACAGACAAAAGAAAAAAAATTACCCAGCATGTTGTTATTCTGTGGAACTCCCTGCCACAGGAGGCAGTGATGGCATCTGGCCTGGATGCCTTCAAAAGGGAATTGGACAGATTCCTGGAGGAAAAGTCCAACCCAGGTTACAAACCATGATGGAGATGTGTAATCTCCAGGATCAAAACCGGGGTACTTCAAGGACCAGGTGCATGCTAGTTGTGTCTGACTCTAGGGTCAGGGCTCATCTCCTTATTCAAGCCGAAGAGCCAGTGTTGTGCAAGTCCATGGCCATGTGGCCAGCGTGGCTGCAAGGAAACACTGTTTAACCTTCCCGCTTTTTACAGTGGTATCTATTCATTTATTGCATTTACATGCTTTTGAACTGCTATGTTGGCAGGAGCTGGGGTTATCAGCGGGAGCTCGCTCTGCTGTGTGGCACTCGAGATTTGAACCGCTGAGCTGCCGACTTTGTAGCCGACAGTTTTCGGAAGCCTTAGTCCACCAAGCCACCATGCCCCTCAAAAGCTAGTTACCAAGCTTTAAAAAGGTCCATGGTGACGCAGAAGGGGCAAACTGGCTCAGCTGGGATTTACTGACCTGCCACTTGCTCCGAGATACAAAGAATTTCAGCTGCTTTGTATCTATAAAATGAGTTTCTTCAGGTGAAAGGCTATGCTGTGAAGAAGAGGAGAAAAGGAGAACTGAATATTAGAATGAAAACATCTTATGTTAAATGAATGTCTCATCATACTGTTTTAGAGGGAAAGTACACATCCATGGACCCCCAGTGTTAGTGGCATGGAAAATGCACATGCCTGGCCAGTGAGGTCTTGTGATGGGGGGCCACCTTCAACCTCATTGCTCCCCACATGTCTTGCTATGCTACCCTCAGATTGATCCTTCCTGAAAGGAAGGTATTTCCCTCTCACGAAATACCAGAAGTAGGGGACATTCACTCGAACTGTGGGTTGGGAGAGTGAGAACAGACAAAAGATTTTTTTTAACCCATCACATTTTTAGTCTATGGAACTCCTTGCCACAGGAGGTGGTGATGGCATCTGGCCTGGATGCCTTCAAAAGGGGATTAGACAGATTCCTGGAGGAGAAGTCCATCACAGGTTACAAACCATGATGGAGATATGCAATCTCCAGGCTTAAAACTAGGGTACTTCAAGGGCCAGATGCAGGGGAGTGGTATCAGTAAACAGATATTTAGTCTTGTGCGCTCCCTGACGCATTTGATGAGGCCACTTGTGAGATACAGGAAGCTGGACTAGGAAGGCCGTTGGCCTGATCCAGCATGGCTCTTCTTATGTTCTTATGTTCTTTTCAGAAGTCATAGCTTCTATTCATGTATAAGAAGGGAGAGAGAGGATATGAAAGCAATGGGGAGGGGAGATCTTCCTCCATCCCAGAATTCTTAGCCTAATGCTTGTGCTGTGCTGTGGTGTTATAGTTGTGATTGACTCTTCGTGACCCCATGTCCATGGAGTTTTCTTGGCAGGGATTCTGGAGTGGTTTTCCAGTTCCTCCTCCAGGCACCTACAGCACCTGGTATTCCCTGATGGTCGCCCATCCAAGTACTAACCAGGGCCGACCCTGCTTTGCTTCCGAAATCGGAATGTGCTTAAGGCATCTCGGCAGGCAGCCTAATGCTTAATCGTACTCTAATTCCCTTGGAAGGTGTGCCTCAGCCATCAAATGCCTCTCTGTGATTTTCTTTCCCACGCACTCCCTATGGGTGCAACTAGAAGGAGATGTGGAGGAAAAACTGATTTGATTTCATCTGAAATGGGATGCTGAAGGAGAGCTTTGACCTGCAGAAAGACAGACACACAAGCCCTAAATCAAATCAAGATTGATTTAAAAAGTTTCACTCCACAAGGAAGTTAGGAACTACTCCTAAAAAACATATCAACTGTCAATGATTGGATCATTTTCATTCAGAACTGGCTATTTTCCTCCACCACCCCCTTTTTGCTTGCTTCATGGCATGCTGTTTTTTCTACATTGTTTTCCTCGGTGTTACCCCAAATGAGACTAAATCTGTATCCATTTCTTATTTAGAACCATTTGGCAAAAATAGCCAAAGAAATAAACTGGGCGCATTTTAATCCCATAAAGCAATCGAAACATACCGTAAACCATGTGTGGGAGAGGCATTCCATAGCGCTAGGCCTTGCCCTGGCAACAGGAAAAAAAAAAGGAATTTTTAAAATGTGTGTACTCCATGATCGAACCATATCTGCCAACAATACAGTGGTACCTCGACTTAAGAATTTAATCCATTCCGAATGCATGCTCTTAAGTCAAACTACTCTTAAGTCGGGGTACCTATCTAAAAAATTGAAAAAATAAGTTAAGAAATAAAAAAAATAAAAAAAATGTAAGTCGAGCAGACCATAATATCTAAAATTTGTAAGGCACCAGTTAAAATGCCAACAGTTTTCCACTCTTAAGCCGAATTGCTCTTAAGTCGAGCTGCTCTTAAGTCGGGGTACCACTGTACTTTTAAACATCGTGTATAGCTTCAGATGAGTTTGCAGGACAAGTTTCTAGCTTGTACAGATGTGTTGCTCCATGTTGCAGTCCACAAAACTAAAATTGTGTACTCTGTGTCTGTGGCTATCATCTGCCCCACAATTTCATCATCATTTCACCTGCACCTTTCCATCATCTGCCTCAATCTTATTATGTACGATGTCTGGCTCTTAATGCCCACCATGCTCAGAAAATTCCAGTGCTATTAATACAGAATTATGTGTAGCACAGATGTTGCTGCCCAATGGGTCAGGTGACAATTTTATGAGGAGTCGAGATCACTGGAATGAGGGCCCAGCCAAAATGGACCATGGTCAAGGATTTTGGGAGTTATGAGCCAACAACATCTGAGCCCCAAACCACTGGTGTCTCAAACTAGTGGCTCTCAAATATGGGATCCCCAGATGTTCTTGGACTACAACTCCCCAAAGCCTTCACCACTAGCTATGCTGGCCTGGATTTCTGGGAGATCTGGTCCAAGAACATATGGGGACCCAAGTTAAAGAAATGCTAGTCTAGAGCAGGGGTTCCAAACCTTGGGTCTATAGATCTTCTAAGACCATGGTTGGGAAGCAATGGGTGGGAAGGTCTAAAATCTCCAGTGGTGGTGAACCTTCAGCCCTGCAGATGTTTTGGACCACAACTCCCACAGTCCTTTGTCATTGGCAATACAGGCTTGGAATTCTGGGAGTTCTGGTCCAAAACATCTGGAGTGCCGAAGGTTCGCCACCACTGCTCTAGACAATGGTTGTCTTCAATCAGCAACCCATTTCTGTTTTCCCAGTGCTTTCTTCTTCTTCTTCTTCTTCTTCTTCTTCTTCTTCTTCTTCTTCTTCTTCTTCTTCTTCTTCTTCTTCTTCTTCTTCTTCTTCTTCTTCTTCTTCTTCTTCTTCTTCTTCTTCTCCTCCTCCTCCTCCTCCTCCTCCTCCTCCCCCCCTCCTCGTCCTGGCACAAAAATATCCATTGAGCTTAAAACCAAACAGAGCACAAAAGGGTGCTGCTACAACTAGGAGCACCCCCCGCCAGGTCTGGATGTTGCTATAGTTAATAACTCTTGGATCCTGGGGTGATGGGATCTCCATCACAACAGAGCAGGATTTAGTGCTAAGACAAGCACACCTGCTGAAGGTCCTGCTGAATCAAGCCTTAGGAGGTACAATTGTAACCGTGGGAGAAATTGGAGATTTTCAGTCACTTCAGATTTTTCTTTTTTACTAGTCAATGAGAAAAGGTGTACTCACTGTGGAGATGGCTGTAGTATCTTTTTGATAAAATCTTTCACTTCTTCGCTCAATTGAACAAAATCTGGAATGTCCCAGGAAATCCTGCCGTTCTGTATATTCAAGAGTGTTGCCCTGTCATTTTCCCCAGCAAATGGAGACTTGCAGGTCAAGCTAAATTTTTTTCAAAAGAAGACAGCCTATTAGATACTGGGCATTTAATCCTAAAGCCAAGCCATTGAACGGAAGCAAGTTTTAAAATCTGGACAAGCAAGGTGAAAGAATAACTGATCAACTGAGGTGATGATGGATCATGACTGAATTTACCATCATTGAACTGATTAGGAAAATAGCCAACAAAGCAAATGTATGACCAGTTGTTTTAAAAACAATTAAATAAGAAATGACAAATGAATTATAAGACCAAAGTATTAAAAGCTAAATGTAGCTCTCAATCAGTTTATTAAATAGTAAAAAATAATAATTAAAAAGGATTATTTGTCCATAATCAAGTAGCTGAGGAAAGAGTAATACAGTGGACGCTCGTATAACAAGCAGTTTGTTTAACAGAAAATCCACTTAAAGGGAAAAAAATCCAGAAATGGGAGAAATCGCTTAACAGAATTGCCTATGGGGCAAATCTGTACAACAGAAAAATGGTCATGATTAGGGATTAATCCATTTTAATGCATTCCTATGGGAAATTTGTACTAAGGAAAATTTGCTTAACAGAATTTCATTTGGAACGAATCAATTTCTTTATACAAGGTACCACTGTATATATATTATAAATTTTGTGTGTGTGTGTGCGTGTGTGTGTGTAAACTTCGCTGGTTAAATATACTAAACCAAATCCATAAAATTTGTTAAAAGAATTAATAATAACAGATTTAATTAAGTCAGCCCCTTTCCCAGGGATCTAAACTACAAGGTCACAATGAGAAAAGGTTGTTGAGGTCAAACTTACTTACCTTAGGTAGCTAATAACTCCAACAGGCCTGTAGAAGGAATAGACATATGCATCAGAAAAAATGGTTTATCTTCCATGGTACTGGCCTTGGTGATTTCACTATATTTATGGGTAGATTGTCTGTGTAACATGTAGCAACTGATCCTAGTAATAAGAACCCGCCCAATCCCTCCATCACAATACAATGACTAACACCTATGGCCCTGCATAGGGCAAGTTTCCTCTTTTCCACAACTTTAAGAACCCCGGTCTCACTCACTCTATATCCCAGAGCACAGAGAAAAACTTCTAGTTCCCTGAGCCCCTTGCCCTCTGAAGATGCCAGCCACAGAGTCTGGCAAAACGTCAGGGAAGAAATACTTCCAGAACATGTCCAAACAGCCCGAAAAACTCACCATAACTATCAGATCCCGGCCTTGAAAGCCTTCGAGAATACATTAAACCCAGCCAATTCTTTATTACCACTGCCTTTGACACTGTTTGACAAATCTTTGGATGCAGTCCGCTCATTCTGTTACACTGGCTCGCACTTCCTTGGGTTCCATCAAAACCAACACATGTGATTGGCCAAGTCAGTCAACCAGGTCCATAAAACACAACAGTGCTGACCGTTCTTAGCGCTCAGCACAAGAGAAGACTTGTAAGAGGCAGAGGCTCAAATGTCACACTGTGAACACGTCACTGCCTCCCTCTGAAAACTGCTCCGACTCTAAAGCCCTCCATATTTGTAACTTTCTTTGCAGAGGAAACACAAAGGAGAAGCACCACGTGTCTGTAACGTTCCATCTATCCAAGTACTCTTCATATCCATGGGCATCTACAGGAGTGCGCAACGGGCACTTGCCCACATTGGCTTCTAATCGGGGTTTAACTAAGCAAGTGAAATCTAGCCATACGAAACAGCAAGCCAGACCTGGAACAATATACTGAGATTACAAGGAAGGATCTATCTGGAAAGAGACCTGCCAGTGCCGTGGATGGGTTTCCCCTTTCTCTTCTGATTCAATTTAAACATTAGGAAGAATTTCATGACAGAGCTGTCCGGCAGTGGAAGATGCTTCCACAAAGGAGGGTGGTGGAGTCTCCTTCTGTGGAGGTTTTTAAGCAAACACTGGATGGCCATCTGTCACGCGTCCTGTGATTACGGTTCCTGCATGGCAGGGGGTTGGACCAGATGGCCCTCAAGGTCTCCTCCAACTCTATGATTCTATGAAAAGAGATTCCATTTGAACATTAGGAAGAACTTCATGACGGTTAGAGCTGTTTGGCAGTGGAAGATGCTGCCCCAAAGGAGGGTGGTGGAGTTTCCTTCTGTGGAGGTTTTTAAGCAGAGGCTGGATGGCCATCTGTCAGGAGTCCTGTGATGGGGGTTCCTACATGGCAGGGGGTTCGACCAGATGGCCCTCGAGGTCTCCTCCAACTCTAGATTTCTATGAAAAGAGATTCCATTTGAACATTAGGAAGAACTTCATGATGGTTAGAGATGTCCGGGAGTGGAATATGCTGCCACAAAGGAGGGTGGTGAAGTCTCCTTCTTTGGGGGGTTTTAATCAGAGGCTGGCTGGCCTTCTGTCAGGAGTCCTGTGATGGGTGTTCCTGCATGGTAGGGGGTTGGACTAGATGGCCCTTGAGGTCTCTTCCAACTCTAGGATTCTATGATTTGATGATTCTTCCATCTTCTTCCTTGTCTGTTGCTAATTTGGCTCTTTTTTTATCCTCTGTCTGCATTATGGCTGGTACTGGAGGCAAGGAAGCAGGGCATCTTGTATATTGCCTCTCCTTACTGTAAGCTGCCTTGGGTCCTTTTCCAAGGAGAAAGCCAGGGTAAAAATACTCAAAAATAAAAAAATAAATAATCCCTTCCAGCCTGCATCCGTTCCAAAGCATTTCAGGATGTGCTCCAGACCCAGCTGAGACATGAGTATAGGAGATAAAACTAGATAACGGGCACCAAGTCATTTTAATACTGAAAAGTGCTAAGAAGCTGTGAAGTACTGCCCTAGTCACATAGTCACACTAACTGCCACACCAAGATTGATCTTCAGTTGGCTCAGAGATTAAAAAGCAAAAATTGGGAAGATGTGTTTTACCAGATATCAGATGCTGTGGATACCGGTGACTGGGAGAGAATTTCCGGTGGGACGAATTCTGGATATCCATATTGACTGTACTGGGGCTCAGCAGGGTTTATCCTTTGAGCAAAGCCAAAGTCACAGATCTTAATGTCGTCCCGGTCATCGTAAACCATCAAAACATTTGAAGGCTGGGGAAACAGAAGGAAAGAAAATGGTTTCTTGGGTCTCCCTTCTGCCGGAGCAGCTGCTTCTGTTCACTCCATAACAAACACAGACGGGTAGCAATGACCCCGGTCTGGGTCCAGACCTCCTGAAGCATTGGTGGGTGAATGGGATCGGCAGGCCACCCCAACCCTCAAACTTCCTTCTTTGGAGGTTTTTAAGCAAAGGCTGGATGGCCATCTGTCGGAAATATTGTGATGGGGTTCCTGCATGGCTGGAGGTTGGACTAGATGGCCCTTGAGGTCTCTTCCAACTCCTATGATTCTATGATTCTATGTCCCATACCGTGGTGGGGTGGTGCCCCAAAACATGGGGCTTTGGATCTGAATGAGAAATTGAGTTGGTGATGAACCCTTGGTCTCTTTTGAGCCCCCAAGGAATGGGATAGAATACTCTCTGTTGCATATCCAAACTCTAGTTTCTTTTTTATATCATATAAATCTTTCACACTTATGTTGGGAAATAGAATGGGATTGTCATTCTACCCCAGAGCCCTCTTTTCTCTCCTGCTTTCCTCCCCTCCCAGACATTCCAGAAGTATGTGTGTGGAACCCCAAGGACTGTGAAGATTCTCAGTCCTTCAGGTGAGTTGATCTGGAAGTTGACTCATGGCAACTGGAGTTCTTTTTCTTGCGAGATTGAAACATTTTGCTGCTCATCCAAACAGCTTCATCAGTCTGAGGAAAGCTAGTTGTGAGTCCTCCATTTTATAGTTCACTTTGACTTCATGTCTGAAATAGGCTCATAAGGATGGCAGCGGCCAGAATAGGCTCATTAGGTGGACATATTCTCAATAGTCTCATTAGGTGGACAACAGCCGAAGGTGCATGGAAGTCCCACCTTCACAACCTCCCAACACCCATAAAGTATGAGTCATATGTGATGGACTACCATGTGTATTTTATATGAGTCTATGGGCTCACATAGATTTTGTGTTTATGACTACTTATAAACGTGTTGTTTTAATGCAATGTTGTCTATAAATGCTGTAAGATGTCCCTCATAAGAACATAAGAACATAAGAAGAGCCATGCTGGATCAGGCCAACGGCCCATCTAGTCCAGCTTCCTGGATCTCACAGTGGCCCCACCAGATGCGTTTGGGAGCGCATGAGACTAGACATCTGTCTCCTGATACCACTCCCCTGCATCTGGCCCTAGAAGTACCCTGGTTTTTTCAATTCCTTGTTCTCAAATACTTGAACATGTTTTAATTGTACTGGACTGTATATTATCCCTCATTACTGTAAGCCACTTTGGGTCCTTTTCCAAGGAGAAAGGCGGGGTAAACATGCTCTAAAATAAATAAATAAATAAATAAATAAATAAATAAATAAATTCACCTAATGAAGCCATTGAGAATATTGTTCACTTAACAAGCCTATTCAGGACATTGTCCACTTTATGAGCCTATTTCAGACCAGGGTGACATGAGACCAAAGTGAATTATAGAATGGAGGAGTTGCAACTAGCTTTCCTCAGATTGATGAAGCTTTTTGGATGAGCAGCGAAACATTTCAATCTCTCAAGAAAAGAAGTCCAGTTGCCATGACTCAACTTCCAGAGAACTCCAAGGACATTTTCCTGAATCTCTCTGTCTGTCTACCAATTCAAGTTCTATATTGCCTGTGATGAACAGGAGGTTATTATTTAGTAATATGTATGTGTATTTATGAATATGTATCTGTAACTATGAATATGCATCATAGAACGGTACATAGCGAACCCATGAGCTGGTGGGTGTGGCTAGTACATAGAACAAGAGGGAGTCATTGGAAATTGACGTTCTCTCCTGTGTGAGTTAGCAGATATGTCATTCTCTCCTATGTGATAGGGCAGTGGTGGCGACCCTTTGCCATGCCCGATGTTTAGGACCACAACTCCCAGAATTCCAAGCCTGTATTGCCAATGACAAAGGGCTGTGAGAGCTGTGGTCCAAAACATCTGGAGTGCCAAAGATTCACCACCACTGTGATAGGGTTAAGATAAGGTTATCTCCTGTGTGATAAGGGTGGCGATACCTGGATTGGGGAATAGATATTAATTAAAGAAAATTAAAGTGTCTGCGGTCCAGGGTTTTCACATTGCCCATTAATAGATGCATTATTCTGGGTGTTTCAGAGAGTGTAGCCATGTCAGTCTTTTCAAGAATTTCATGCAAAAATCAAAGACAGACAAAAGACACAAAACATGTGGCACCTTAAAGACTAACTTTCATATTTTAATGTAACGTTTCGTGGACTACACGTCCACTTCTTCAGACATATAGCAGCAGAATGTGGTGTGCAATATAATATGGGATGGGATATACATTCTGGGTGGTTTACAAGTTTGCTCTTACAAATCCTGAAGACTCCACACGGCAACACATAACAGCAAATGTGACAATTTAAAACAATCATTAAATAAAAGAGAAAACAAGAAAAATATTAATATTAGTAACTTTAACTTCACTTCTCCTAGGTGGGAGATATCCTGTTTTCAAAAGGAATAAAATTATTTTTATAAAGGGTTTATTCTGCACGCAAGGCAGGAAATTCTGTATAGGCCAATGAGACCGAGATCGCAGATAATTTTATTCAAATAGTTTCTGTACCCTCAGAAAGAACAGTCTCTGGCAAACTGAATATTACCTTGATGTCCAGGTGAAGCACTTGGTTGTCATGGAGGTATGCAATCCCTTCTAACAGTTGTTGGATATATATCTTGACCTGCACGTGGATGAAAAAAAACAACAGCCACACTGTTATCAATGGATATCTGTTACTCAGATGCCACACCTAACCAAGTATTTCTGGGTCCGTAATTATACCAGGATGGAGCCTGAACCCATTGAGTTAAACTCCTATGTCTTTAGAATAATAGAATCCTAGAGTTGGAAGAGACCTCAAGGGCCATCCAGTCCAACCCCCTGCCATGCAGGAATCACCATCACAGTATCCCCGACAGATGGAATGACATCTTAAAGACATCCTGAGGCAGAAATATTACCTGTGCTTCAGTCACCATGTGTTTCTTGAACAACCTCTCCAGGAGCTCTTCGTTGGAACATCTGATACATTGAGGAAAACAGAGTTGTTTTTTGTGATGCACTATATAGGAAGAGGTGCATTGTTCTCCTCTGATCCCATTTCAGAAGGATCCTCCAAGGCAGTGGTTCCTAACCACGAGCCCCCAGATAGTATTTTTGGCTAAAACTCCTAGAAGTCTCCATCTCTAGCTGTGCTGGACAGAATTTCTGGGGGTTGTAGTCCAAGAACATCTGGGGAACCAATGTTATTATTCATTTATTTATTTTTATATTTATATATCGCCAGATTATCCCAGACGGGAACTCAGGGTGGTTAACAAGGAATAGCATGCAACAAAAGACAGAGAAAAATAATAATCGGTTCCACAATATGACATAAAGAACAAAAACAAACCCAACAACAATCAGTAGAACCAAAATTTAAAAAGCTAAAAATACATTACTAAGGCAAGATGGCGAAAAACGGACAAAAAAAGTTTAGGAATCCTTACGATGGAGTATGGAACAATAGAGACTGACCAGCTGAAAAAAAACACTGTTAAGAACACACAGCCACAATGCCTGTGCATTGGCACAGAATGGTATGAGAACCCAACCAAAAAATGGAACACAAAGATTTCTGTCCCTCTTTGACTCCATTGACACTACTTTTAGCCTTGCGCTGTGTGGGATGCTGGGAGGTGACATGGGTGCAAGGTAGAGATAGGCACGAATTAAAAAAATGGCATTTCGTTTGTCGTTTGTTGTTTGGAGGGTCCGTTTCGGTTCATTTCCATTTTTTGCGAATTTTTGAAAAAAAATCATTTTTGTTTTCGTTCGTTTCGTTACCATTCATTACCATTTATTTCAATGTTTTGTGATTTTCTTTTAGGATTTTAAGCAATTCACTCATATTGCAGTAACGGAAATGAAACGCACGACAAAATTTCCAGTGATTCTGTTCGTTTTGTTTCATTTTAGAGACAAAATTCGTTTGTCATTTGTTACGTAACGAAACGAGAAAACGGAAATGAAAAATTGTTCATTTCGTGCCCATCTCTAGTGCAAGGGAGGTTGAACAAGTGCCCAGTTGAACAGACCCAAATTCAATCAATTTGTGCCACCCAGGATTCAAAGAGAGAGAGAGAGAGAGAGAGAGAGAGAGAGAGAGAGAGAGAGAGAGTCATTGGCAGGCGGGCAGAGAGACAAGGATACAACTCCAAAATGAGGATGAGTGTTTTCCGTGTTTCGAACTGATCCAGCAGCCGAGTGATCCTGTCATGGGACAGTGTGGCTAGAATGTCCCTCTCCCTGTAGGCCTGGTCCCTTGTTTTGCTTCGCAGGGGTAGAAATTTGGCCGCACAGGACATTCGGTTGCCCTTATGGACAACTCTCTTGATAAAACCGAAGGAACCCCTGGGAAGAAGGAAATGAAGAATTTAAGAACTTTTCAGTTAAAACCTTCCACGCCAGTAGAAGCGTCCAGTTCCATCTCGTTCATTCCCATGGCTTCCGAGACCGGCCTGGAGCGAGAGGTAAGGGCTTCAGCGTTTTTTTGCTTTTACCTGCCAAGTTCCTGCTTAACCTCATAGAAGGCATGGAGCTTCCTTCTGGTGCTCTCCTTCTTGGCCTCCTGGCTCTTCTTATCTAAAAGGGTTCAAGCCAGAAGATCACATAAATCCTGGAGGTTTTCACCTGTTCAGAATTATTGCACCAAAAATACATCGGTGTGCCCCACTGTGGCATCAATCAATCAAAGTAGCATTTCGGTGGGAAACAATAGGGCGTGTGTTGTATATTCAAAGCACTTTTTAATTTTTTTTTAGGAAAGCCCAATATTTGCCTGAAGGCAGCGGCTCATTCAATGCAACTGGGCTCGCTGAACATTACCAATGTGTACTATATATAAGGCATCCTCATATACCCAGCAGGATCTGTAGTTCATATACCCCAGTGCTGTCTACCTAACTGGCAGTAGAGATGGGCACGACTTAGCGGTATTTTCGTTTTCATTTTCATTTTTTCGTTTTCATTACGTAACGAAACAAAAACGAAAAACGGTTCAAAAATGGACCGAAAACGGAAATGAAACGACTAATTTTGAGCCAATTTTCATTTTTCGTTACTGGAAAAACACATAATGGAGCTAAATGGGGAGAAACGAAAAAATTTTCATATTCGTTTTCGTTACGTAACAAACGAAAATGAAAAATTTTGAAATTAGCTCACGAAAATGGAAATGAAACGAAACGGACCCTAGCCAAAAACGAAAACGAAAAAGAAAATTTTTTTCTGAGTCGTGCCCATCTCTAACTGGCAGCTGCTGTATGGATTTCAGGGAAATGAAAAAGGAATTCTGACCTTGGGCGCCTGAGATCCTTCAACTACAGCAACCGGTTGGACATGAGAATTTGTACGTGCAAAGCATATAGTCCCTTTTTCTTGTGACTGTGAAGACTTGATGGACTAACAACCTCCTGTTTCCTGCCTACATCCAAACTGATGGTGACCATGGAATGTTCACAAACATTCCAACTCAAGAGGAATTCACATTGCATAGCTGGAATTTTCATAGATGGTTGTGGGATAAGTTCACTTTCAGGTGGACGGTGGACTGGAGAGGTTGTGCCAGTAGGAAGGCTGAGATGTAGGGAAAGAGAAAGACAAGGGTCCAGGAAGTAGGATGATTGGGGTGAGGAGTTCAGAAGTGAGGCAATAAAGGGCTGGGTGGTGGGAAGAAAGGATTTAAGGAATGCGCACATATAGAATCATAGCGCAATGGAATTGGAAGGGGTCTATAAGACCACCGAGTCCAACCTCCCGCCCAACATATATACAAAGCATCTGGAAGTTGAGTCATGGCAACTGGACATCTTCTCTTGTGAGAGCAAAAGTTTCACTACTCATCCAAGTAGCTTCATCAGTCCGACTGGTGAAGCTACTTGGATGAGTAATGAAACGTTCTGATCGCATAAGAAAAGAAGTCCAGTTGCCACGACTCAACTTCCAGATGACCTCCCCTGGAGGACTGAGAATCTTCACAGACATATGCAAGGCACACACACATCAATCAATGCAGGAAAGGTGCAAATGGAGAATCACACATTTACACTCACCTTCCTGCACCACAAGTTCAGCTTTGCACAAGACTTCGCCGGCTGTGTTTTTTGCAATGCAAGTATAAACGCCGCCATCTTCAGGTCTAGTATTGTAAAGAATCAAGGAATATCTGGTGCCTTCGTTGGACTGGTAGACTCGGTCACCGTCCGTCAACAAGGAAATGCCCTGCGAAGATGAGTGTAACTGATGAGTGTAACTGTTCTGATGCAGCATTTTGTAGGTCAACCAGATCAGCTGCTGAGTTGTCTCAAATGCAGCATACATTGGCCTTGTGCTGCCATCTACAACATTTTAGTGGACTTTCCGAGAATCAGAGAGATTATACCACCTGCCACCATGGTCACCATCACCCGTTCCTCCTGGCTGCACAGCTCACAGAAGCTGAGAAAGACGTGGAAACAGCTGATTGTTGCAGGTTATCCCACTTTGTAATGCAAAGTACATGGGGCTGATTTTGGTGGTTAAGATCCATTAATTCTACAACAGACCCATTCCTTCATGGTTTATGGGCAGTGATTCAGGGCCTGCATGTTTGGACTCTCTTTAGCGGGAGTGGCTGGTTTTACAGGTCTGGAGACAAGTCACGCTGAGCTCCTGCTCTGCTAGATTTACCACTAGAGATGGGCACGAAACGAACAATTTTCGTTTCCGTTTTTGTTTTTTTATTTTGTTACACAACGAATTTTGTCTCAAATGAAACGAAATGAACAGAAACACTGAAAATTTTGTCGTGCATTTCGTTTTCGTTACGGCAATACAGTTGAATTGCTTTAAAAATCACAAAAATCACAAAAAAATGAAATAAATGGTAACGAAATGGTAACGAAACGAATGAAAACGAAAATGATTTTTTTGCAAAAATTCACAAAAAAGGAAATGAACCGAAACGGACCCCCTAAACGACAAACGACAAACGAAACACCATTTTGTTGATTCGTGCCCATCTCTATTTACCACCCCTGGTTGTTACCTGAGCGAGGGAATGGAGAGGTACGTCAAGATACACACATGAAGGGTTCAGTGTGAAAGAAATTTCAGGTGTGGGGGGAAATTAAAAATCCATGCACAAATGGCTAGTCTTGGAGCAATTTTATATAATACAATGGTTCTGTCCCAAAAATGTGCTTGGGCATTCTTGACCTCTCACTGTTTTCTCTTTTCTTGGCTGAACCTTGCAAGCAGAAGGTCCCAGACGTACCTTAAACCAGGAAACAATGGGCTGAGGCTGTCCTTCAATAATGGCATGGAATTTCGCCATCTCACCACACCGAACCTGCACGTCCTCAATGGTCACCTGCATGTACGGTGGGCCTGATGGGACAAAAGTGATTAGGAAAACTTGGAAACCCTTTAAAAAATAAGGGTGTGAAATAATACTCAATTGTGATCTGATTCTGCACGCATCTCTGGCAATGCTTTCTATCCCAGATAATTTACGCTCCTCATGACACAACCACCTCCTTTTTGCATCTGAATTCATATCTCTACAAGTTGTTCTGCTCCAGCCTTTTGGACTTTTCTTTTAGGGGATTCTAGTGTGGTGGCTCAGTGGACTAAGGCTTCTGAAAGCTGTTCGCTGCAAAGTCAGCAGTTTGGAGGTTCGAATCCCGGGTGCCATGCAGCGGAATGAGCTCCCGCTGTTCACCCCAGCTCCTGCCAACCTAGCACTTCGAAAGCATGTAAATGCAAGTAGATAAATTGGTACCGCTGTAAAAAGCGGGAAGGCAAAACAGTGTTTCCTTGCAGCCATGCCGGCAACGTGGACATGGACTTGCACAACACTGGCTCTTCGGCTTGAATACGGAGACCTGAATACGGAGGCTTGAATACAGAGATCGCCCCTAGAGTCGGACACGACTAGCACGGATGTGCAGGGGGAGCCTTTACATTTACCTTAGCCAAACTTCTGACTGTGGTGATACAAGCATTCCAAACTCTTTAGATACGCAGAGAGAATTTCTGAAGCATTTTGAACTCATAGAAACAGAGGATCATAGAAGAGCAGAGTTCGAAGGGGCCTCTAAAGGCATCGAAACCAAATCCCTGCTCCATGCAGGGATCCAGATCAACGCACATCTGACATATGGTTGTCCAATTTCCTCTGGAATGTCTCCAGCGTTGGACTTCTCACCAACTCTTGAGGTCATGGGTTCTGTTGTCATATGGCTTTAACAGTTAGGAAGTTCTTCCTGATATTCAACCGACATCTGGCTTCCTCTAAATTGGGCCTGTTGCTGCATGTCTTGCACTCTGAGATGATTGACAACAGATCCCATCCCTCCTCTGAATGACTACCTTTCAAGTATTTGAAAAATGCTCTCCTGTCTCCCCAGCCCCCCAGCCTCCATCAAGCCTTCTTTTCCCTAGGAAAAACTTCCCCATTTCTTTCAGTCTTTCCTCCTAGAACTTGGTTTCCAATCCCTCAATCATCCCTATTGCCCTCCTTCTTGAACTCGGGACCCCATCAGATGTTATTTTTCCACCGGGATCCCCATCCTTTCCACCATGTGTTCTTATACACAGTGCTTGGGCTGACATGCTATTCTCTAGCCATTGTTGACAGCCTCCAATAATAAACAACCCTGGAAAATTCCATGGGAACAAGAAGTACAAACAACCCAGAGTTTACAAGGATATATAGTTTACTGGTCCTTGCCTTGTCTTCCTTCATTGACACCAATGATGTGAAAACACTTCCTTGTCCTTTATAGAAAAACAACTTTGTGCTCAAGGGTCAAAGGTCTGTAAACTGTGTGAAAGGAAAACTATAATCGTAATAATGGGTCAAATGTCATATCTATGGGGCCAAGTGAAAAGCAAAACCCCTTCCTCTAAACCAGTGGTTCTCAACCGGTGGATCCCCAGATGTTCCTGAACTGCAACTCCCAGAAATCCCTTCCAGCAGAGCGAGCGGTGGAGGCTTCTGGGAGTTGCAGTCGAGGAACATCTGCGGACCCACAGGTTGAGAACCACCGCTCTAGACTTTGGCTAAGGTTAGATGCCCTCCTAAGCACATCCAACCTCACCTGATTTCGGAAGCTAAGCAGGGTCAGGCTTGGTTTGTACTTGGATGGGAGACCACCAGGGAATACCAAGTGCTGTAGGCGCCTGGAGTAGGAACTGCCAAACAACTCCAGGATTCCTGCCAAGAAAACTCCATGGACATGGGGTCCCGGAGAGTCAGTCATGACTGTAACAACACAACACAACACACACACGTGGCAACTATGGCTTACTTGTCACACTTTTTTCCACCGTTGGGTAAATACTGGTCCTCTCCACGGCCTCCATACAAGGTTGTCTCTGTGGATCAAGGACCACCTTTGCTTCCTCGGTCTTCTGCAATTCTGTACCTTCCATGATTTCAGGGCTTGTTAGGCATTAAAGCAAGAAATAAAATCACAATGTACCCCAAATTTGTGAAAGGCACCACCATCAAAATCAATGGAGTCCATGACACTCTAAAGCAGTCTTGTTTGCAACCAATGGGCATAAGAGTATCCTTTTCTTATCTGCTTAAACCACTCCCACAAAAAGGACCGATATAAGGTAGTCCCACACGGGACTGCAGCATAGGAAGTCTTGAGGCTGGACATTCTATTTTGGTAAAGTTCATTTCCTTTCAGATTGTGCTCAATATGAGCACTTGGACAGGATTACATAGCCTGTTGTGTAGATGCTTGTGTTTTTAGGGGTGGTGGTGGTGGTGGGGAGTGTTCAGGGATTTTTATGTGTGTGTGTTGAAGGGTTTTTTTTAATGTGTGTGAGAGTGTTTGGAGATTTGTGTGTGTGTGTGTTGAATCTGGTCTCTGGGTGTCTGAATTTCGTTGTATGTGTATACTGTGTATATACACACAATGACAATAAATTATTATTATTATTATTATTAAATATGCACCAAGGATTTTCGGGTGGAACCAAGGATTTTGGCAGGGTTCAGATTCCTCCCCATGACAAAGGCTTGGTCTGGCTGAAGAGTCAACCATTTTCATCCCTTCATTCCCCTGGTTGCCGTTTCTTCCTTTTCTTGAATTAAACTTACACAGGAAAACCCAACCCAAGGAGTAGCATCAGACTGGTGTATCTAACAGTAGGTTCCCTGCTGATAACCAGCGAATATCACCAGTCAGTTCAGTTTCTCTGCGATGGGGAGGTTTTAGTGAAAGAGTTGAAAAGCATCCCTAAGGAAACCAGGTGTTCATGAGAGTCACTGGAAATAAAGTGACTAGTTCCCCTCAGTTAAAGCTCACCCTTTTGCTACTTTGTCTTTTACAAGTCTGTGAAAGATACAAAGAGCAGTGTAGTAATACCTTGGATAACGAAGGACCCTAATAACAATTTTTTCGGATAACGAATTGCAATTTCCAGGTATAGGGATGCCTCGGATAACGAATTTTCCCTATGGGCTGCCTTGGATAACAAACCGCGATTCCTAGGTATAGGTCTGCCTCGGATAACAAATTTTCTCTATGGGCGGCCTTGGATAATGAATTTTTCCCTATGGGCTGCCTTCGATAATGAATTTCCAGCATGCATCAGTAAAAAACAGTTATCCTGGGCTGCATCATATCTATACCTTTAAAGTGCCCTTTATAAAGTGTTTTGAGCAAAAAAACAGGTATCTGTGTCATTTTCCTAGGCTCTGGAATGAATTAATTGGTTTCCCATTCATTCCTATGGGAAACTGCATTTCAGATAATGATTTTTTCAGATAACGAATTGCCTCGCAGAATGAATTAAATTTGTTATCCGAGGTCCCACTGTATTAAATTTAAGCTTTCAGAAGAATGAGGTGGGCTTAAGTTCTTGAAACTTCTTCCCATAAGATGTGATGTCAGAGGCAGAATTAAGGCCGCAGTCCTACCAGTATTTTCTGCATAGTTTCCTGGCAGCGAACTGTGTAGTAAAAGATTGCATGCTAACCGGGAAGAGAAGTAAATTCTGGTCCTGGCTGACCATGCCCCTGGATTAGCAGTTTCAGCGAAGTTTCCTAAACCACCGCCAGGGAATGGATTTAGAAACTTCACTCGAAAATGCTTATTTATTTGCTTCTGAAACCACAACAGGACCCTGAAAATCAGTTGTTCCCCTTTAACACCACGGAGGCTTGGAAACTAGAGCCGCAAAGAAGGACAAAATGTGAAGTAGACAGGTGGAGACCGAACCAGAATACAAAAATATGACACAGAAAAGAGGACACTAACTGCACATTAAAAACCACGTGACCGCCCGGAAAAAAAAATACGCGGGAAATTTATATACACAGAAAACTCTGGTAAGACTGTGGCCTAATTCACGTTTCCTGCAGTTTTTCCACCCTTCAACCCCCCCCCCCCCCATATATAGAAACACAAACTAGTGTTGATACATTTTTCCCCTCAATGTCCCAACGCACCAGTCTTCAAATTTAGGTGGAACATACTTTCCAGAGAACCTGGGTTTCCACAGTCAAGATGTTTTGATGCTGGGTTATATTCAGTTATGTAAACCTGCTGCCTGAATATTGAAGTAATGCAGTCCTAAGAACTCAATGCCACTTGATTTTCCCAAACTTGGAGAGCAAGTACGCCATGAAATAAGGACCCAATGGTTTTCAGTGGTAGCGTATTCGAATTGCGCATGGACATTACCTTGTAAGGGTGATTTCGTGAATCTCATTGTCCTGGAGCCTTGTGATTTTACCAGCAATGGGAATTTCTTCATTTTTGCCTGGAATCGTAATAGTAGGTTCCTGCTTCTTGGCTGGCAGCGAAAACAGAAGGAGTAAGTTTATATGCGCAGGATAGAGGCAGAGAGAACAACGAGAAAGCAAAGCTTGGGGCAACTCTTGTATTTACTGTTTTTTGCAAGTTGTCTCGAGTGGTGGACAAGCAATCCAGAAACGCTCTCGATAAATCCATTTAAGAAAACACCTCAAACGTGTGCTTCTTTCAAACCACAGTGGCATAATCTACGAGAAAGCCAACTTGAAATGGAGGGGGACATGGGAAAAGGAAAAATAATTTTATACTGGCTCTTCTCATCTTCTGTTAAGGGCCTATTTTAAAAGGAGAAGCACCCAACAGAGACAATAAAGGATGCTAGTAAAGGAGGATTTATATGAGGAAATAGATAAAAGAGTTAAAAGAATTAAAAATAAATAAATGCAAAAATATAAAAAGAATACATACCAGGAGCAAATTTTCCCAGAAAGGGTAAAATCATATAAGAACCTAAGAACCTAAGAAGAGCCATGCTGGATCAGGCCAAAAGCCCATCTAGTGCAGCTTCTTGTATCTCACAGTGGCCCCACCAAATGCCTCTGGGAGCGCATGAGACTAGATCTCTGTCTCCTGCTACCACTCCCCTGTATCTGGCCCTCAAAGTACCCCGGTTTTAAGCCTGGAGATGACACATCTCCATCATGGTTTGTAACCTGTGATGGACTTCTCCTCCAGGAATCTGTCCAATCCCCTTTTGATTACTCAAAAACATATTCAAGTTTGCATGTTCATGTGGACAGATTTTTATAGGATGGACAAATAACCTAGTTCAGCAGAAAATATCAACAAGAGACTGCCTTTGATTTTCCCCAATCTCCTTAATTCTAGTAATGCTTTGCAGCTAGACTCATGTTTGCACATCTTGATGCCTCGAGTCATAAACTGGGACCTTTTTTCACTGAGATGTTAGTCCTCACTATATAAGAACTAGTCAAATAGTCAAAATAGCTTTGGGGTCAAATTGATCTTCATTCTTTGTGGCAAAGATTTCTGCTCTTCAGATACTCTTTGTTACAACCTGCCGATTGCTAAATGGAAAAGGTAAGGCATACCTATGAAAATAATTTTTTTCAGTCTTTTGCAGCGCTGCTGAGTGCATCAAACAGCCATATCCAAACAGGTCTGAACCCAATGTATAAAAATTGTGTTTTATTTGCTTTCTCTGTCTTTAATGTTTTTTTTCCTTTAAGTTTGGATTGTGTAGAGTGTGTATGTTTTTTAAAAAATAAATAAACACATAAATAAAATAAGAAATCTGCATTGGCAGTCTCCAGGGAGGATCTAAGTACAGCATCACACACACCTGTGACGGCTAGCTGTCACAGATCATGAGCAAGACATGGTGGAGGTAACTGCCCTGTCTCCTCTGGACCTGGTAGATGGCAATCAGCAGCATCAGGGAACTAGGAGTTCTCACTGTGCTCTGGGGTATAGAATGACTGAGATTGTGGGATTTTTTAAGTTGTGGGAAAGAGGAAACTTGTCCTATGCAGGAGAAGAGGTGTTAGTGTATTCTCGAAGGGTTTTACAGCCGGGATCTAATAGCTGTCGTGAGTTTCTCGGGCTGTTTGGAGGTGTTCTGGAAGTTTTTCTTCCTCCTGTTTCGCCAGACTCTGTGGCCAGCATCTTCAGAGGGCTCAGGGAACTAGGAGTTCTCTCTCTGTGTTCTGGGGTGCAAAAAACGTCAGGAAGCAGCAGGGCTGTTGGCAGTTGTTCTAAAGCTGCATCTAAGGTTGAGGATTGGGTTTCATACAAACAAAGGGGCATCGGTCATGCACAGTTTTGGCATCAACTGCTGGTGCAGGAGGAAAGGAATTCCCCTCGCCTGGCGACAATCAGCCAGGAGACTGAGACTTCTGATGGTCTCCATGCCTTGCCTCCCATAGAGAACTTGGTGCAGAAGGTCCTTCTTCCAACCAAAGAGATGGAGCGGCTCCTTCACTGTCACCTTACCTCTTATCTCTCCTTTGTTTTTTGTACTACATATGCAAGACTGTGAGAACAGTGGGGGGGGGGGTTCTACCATGCAGCATTCCTCAAGCACTCAGAACCTTTCTGGTGCGTTGTAAGTGTTCAGTGACAGCATCAACGACACACTATCCAAATTCCATTATGCAGCCAGGAAATGTTAGCTCAGCTCTGAGGTGGATTATGCTATCGTACCCATTTGTGCCTTTTTTTTAAGAAATTGGTGCTGTGAAGAGGTATTGGAGGGAGGATAAGGGGGCTGCAACGACAAGGAAGCACAGAGAAGACCTGGAGGTGAGTTTCAGGAACTGCTTTGACCCCAACACTGAGAAGGATCTTCACCAAGGATGAAGTGACAGCATTCTCCCAGATGTTTGCCTGTCTCGGCTGCTGGTTTGTGGCCCCACGTGGCCTCTATACCCACATAAACATATACGAGCTCTCGCCTCTCTTTCATCCAGTTCCCCACACACTCCCAGGACCTCAGGTAAAAGGTGGTGGTAGGGGAGTGGCATTGCCTTGGCTGCAAGGAGACTGGAAATCAGAGGTCCATGCCGGGGTGTCCCCCTTGAGAAGAAGTGGCAGCAGGAGCATCTTCTACCTGACTCATGAGCAGAAAATAACATCTCCCTGGGCCAACATAAAAACTCAGGGTTTCTGTTGGGCTTTTGCTGGCATATCTGGAAGTTGAGTCATGGCTACTGGGATTCTTTTTCTTGAGAGACAGAAATGTTTTGCTGCTCATCCAAACAGCTTCATCCATCTGAATTTGTAGGCGATGGCGTGTTGGGGGTGAGACTCTGTTGTCTGCCTCTCAGGTTGAAACACAAGTGGTTCTTGTAGTCTGCTACTTTTCTTGCTGTTCTTTCATATTCTCGCACCAACTTCAGGGCATCTGCCCCAAATTGCATGGCAAAATGTCTGTGAAGATTCTCAGCAATCCAGGTCTGAAACTGATTAAGGTGTTTGGATGAGCAGCGAAGCATTTCTATCTCTCAAGAAAAGCCAGTAGCCCTGACTCAACTTCTAGGTAAACTCACCTGGATGACTAAGAATCTTCACAGACATTTTGCTGGCCTATTTGCTCCCAACAGAGTTCCCCGTTTGATGTATGAATCCCTTGTCTATCTCTCCTTTCTTCCAATGCCTGTCCTTGCTCCTGGCCAGATCAGTCACAGGGACCTTCACATCAGGGCCCTGGGTGTAGTAGGTGAAGCTTCCTTGCATTGTTATATTACAGGCCACCTTGACAGTGATGGTGGAAAATAAATGAGAAAGAGGAAAGAAGGCCATCCGCCCCATCTATACCCTCCAGAATTTTCTTAGTTTTGAGGCAACTAATTTAAAAACTAAACCTGCCTGGAGTTGTTGTTGTTGTTGTTGTGTGTGTGTGTTTTTTTAACCAAAGTCACCCCTTTCCCCATGAGTTTCTATGGCTGTCGAGGGATTTGAACTCAGGTCCCCAAGAGGTCTACTCCAGCACCCTATCCACTACACCGCGCTGTCCCTCTTCACCACCCTCTACACAACAGTAAAGCCACTTACAAAAGAGTTTGGGGGGGGAGGACCCCCTTGAAGCTCTGATAACATCTGTCATTGAACACAAAACCCGGAAACAACTTGAACACACAAACACACATACAAAGCTGTTGGGAGAAGGCCCACAACTAGGGTCAGTGTCACCCAGGGATAAACATGGAGTCGACACCCCGACCCCAACAGAGGTGGGTGCTGAAGTACAAAGAGTATTTTGCTATTTTTGGCATCTCCCCCAGTGTGGTGCCCGGAGCACATGTCCCTGCCTGCCCCCCTTTAGGCCATTAAAAAAGAGAGAGTACCACAACAAATATGTTAGACATTTATTGATACGAAACTGAGCAACTAACAACATGCTCAGACATATTCCAATGCCGTTTAAGGAAACATCTCAATCACTTCCAGTATTGACACACCCTCCTCTCCACTGGAAATATGCAACCAACCTGGTTCTTTCATAGCAAGGCTGTTAAATAACAATTTCAGATTGTCTCATATAGGAGAGAACACATCTCCTTAGATTTCTGTCAACTGTACGTTACAAACAAGCAATTTTTTTTTTAAATCTCTAGGAAAATACTAGGAACATAAACCAATAGGTCTCACCATAGTTTTGTTTTGTTTTGTTTTTTTAAAAAAACAATCTTTTTTAAAATTACTGCAAAGGATGCATCATTCCACAAAGCTGCTTTTCTGTTTGTTTATGTTTTTGAAGAAATGTAAACAGATGGGGGAGCTGACTGATCAAAAGAAATGCAGTCACTACTTGCAACAAACTAAAGTTTCGTTAGCAAACTCTTGAAATGGAAAGATGAGCATTTCTGCACATTTAAAAAAACAGACAGGACACTTTCCCGCCGTTTCTGCATGTAGACCAAGGCTGAAAGGTAACACTGCTTAAAGACAAGAGTAGAGATTTCTACAAAAAGGTTTCTTCAGCAGTTACTGTTTAATCTGGCCTCAGTAATTGACGTCATCTTCCGCAGAGAGCTAATGTTGTCTTAAATGCCTGCTGCAACTTTATAATAGTGCAACAGCCACTCATGGGAAGGCCCGTAACTTAACGTAAACCTGTGAGGTGTCACCAAAACAAAAAAGAGCAAAAGGTATTATATAAATGAGGTTCGTCGAAGACAATCACCGAGACACAGCCATCTTTCTCTCAAATGAAGTTTAAATGAGAAAGATGATGTCTAGAGTTTAAAAATGGTGAACAGTCAAATCCTGTGAGCGCCTACTCTGAGGTAAACCTTGCCCAATGGGACTTAATCCCAGGTAAATGTGTCATGGAGGGCAGCCAAAATGAACAGAAAGGCCATTCCTCAAGTGCTGCTTGTTCAATTAACAGTTATGTGGGTTATTTTGAGAACCGCTTTCCGGAAAATCCTAGGAAATAACAGTCTTTATGGCATACGCATGAGGCATTTAGCAAGGCTGAAGTAAACTATCCACGTATGTCGTAGCTCAAAGCATGCAAACAGCCACATACGGAAGGGCATCTAACGAGTGGGAGGTCTCCACAGGATTGAGAACCCTCATTTCTCAGGGGGGTCCGATCCTGTAGGCATTCTCCATGTAGAACAGGGGCTATTCCTCTTCTGATTTTCACCCTCCACGCGTGCAGAGCGATGGGAGTAGGAGGCAAGGTTGGCCTGAGAAGCAGGTGATCCTTGTCTTTCCACACTGCCTCCTTAAGAGGCTGGAAAAATACTGCCTAGAATCCTATTGCACCTGGCCTGGCACCAAGTAAGCCAAGGGAAATTTTGCAGAGAGTGATGTCCCGGGAGGTGGGGGGGGTGTTCCACAATGTGGGCCTGATGGTGCAACACATTGCTAAATATGCCCAAAGAACTGCTGGTCGTGTCTGCCTTGGTACAAATTTTGCTGCCACTCATGGGAGTAAGAGTTACGCGGGCATAGCCTACGCAACAGGATTCCAGCCACTGTCCTTATCCTGCATCGCTGAGGGAGTGTAATGCACACGTGCCCATTCTGGCTATTCCATAATATGCAGATAACCCATTTGGTTTCTCCAAGAATGTATTAAAAAGCAGCTTTCCCGAGCCTGACGCTCTCCCAATATCTGGGGTCACAATTCCAAGCAGTCCTGACCACTGATCATGCTGGCCAGATTGGAGCTGCAATCTGAACCATCTGAAGGCCGGCATATTAAGAAACACCAGTTGAAAGCAACAATTAAATGTGCAAATTTAATTTTCGGTCTTAGGTTACACTAGATCTGTGGAGCAGAGATCTCATACCATAGTTTCTCCGTCTTTGTTAAAATATGACATGGTGTTTAAAACAAGTGGGTTTTTTTTTTCCTTTTCCAGCAGAAGCAACCATTTTGATGCTGCTTCTCCTTTTCAGAATGGGCAGTCGCCAGGGCATGTGAAGAGTGCAGAAGGGAGGGAATAGGTTCTGGGTGGTCTTTGAATGTGGCCTGCTTTGCATGACTATAGCTTACACAGGCTTGCCATTTGCACGACGCATCATGCATGCAATGCCAGAGCAACAAACATTGAACAAATTATAAATGGCTGTGAATGTTTCAAGACCCTTCCTAGCTGACTTGCTTATGGGAATGGCTGTTGACATTCATCTTATGTATTCATATTTTCCTGAGATTAACCAGGACAATTCATGTTGATTAAAAAAAAAATAAAGAAATCCCTAGGATCTGATTGATCAGAAACTTTTTTTCACGGCTTCCACCCAAAGATGATTTAATAATAATAGTAGCAGCAACAAGAATACAGTACTGCAAATACTTTAGTTTGGTAAGGCTTTACCCACCAGAGCAGTTACCTGTGAAAAGAATAATTTAAACACACAGCTCATTTCAAAAGACAAGTATGCCCATGTAAGTTTAATAGCAATTCATTTAGGACTAAACCATCTTATCTTATGTTATGTTATCTTATTGATTGATGCATTTGATTTGATTTGATTTGATTTGTATACCACCTATTTAGCAAAGGTACCGCAGGTGGTTGATGACAAGTTTTCACTGTACTGCAACACTTCCTGTGTTCAGGAGTTGCCCGTTGTTTTAACAAACACTAGTTTCAGTGTAATGTCTCAAAGATCATTTCTTTCCTACTTATCAGATATTGCAGCTCAGGAGTTACGGAGGGACAGCCATCCTGATATTACAGGCCTGAAGCGCCCCCTCCCTGTTGTAAACCTCTCTTCTGGTCTGTAAAATATTTATCAAGTCAGCAATGAAGCTGGTGATGCCTGGTTTTACTCCAGGAACTGTTTATAAGAACAGTATTAGTTTATTAACAGTAATGGTCTGCAATAAAGGGGGGGGGGAGATACACTCATAGTGGCTGAATGGCAGTATCCTGCCAGCACCCCAATATTAAAAAATGACGCCACATCAGCATTGTAGGCTAATTATATTGGCAGTTCAAATATTAAAGATCAGGCCGCAACTTATAATTATTTTAATTCCATTGACTTTTTTTCTACTTCAAATTATTGTGCGGCTTCCAGAAATTGGATTACGATGGATTAAAAATAGTGTATCAGTCACACTGTTGCTGACCTACCAGCCAGTCTTAAGCTAGTGTCAAAACAACACTGGGATAAAAGCTGGACAATCCTTTTAGTCTGGGTATAACCCTACTACAAAGGAATGAATAAGTTGTCATAGCAACACCTTCTGAATATTATCCCAGATATCTATGTGGAAGGCACAGACAATTCTTTCTAACACATACATGTTTAGAAGCAGTTCGTGGCCATAATGGTGTCTATGGAAAGCCCAACCACCCTGTGTAGAACAGACGGTTGAAATGTGTTCAGATGGAAATGTTCAACCTTCCCTGCATTGCTAGATGGTAGGGCCAAAAAGAGCATTGTCTTAGTTCCATCATCTAAAGCATTGGGCAGCTCAAAATAATCGGTTTGAACCAAAAGGACACTCCTCTTTAGGATGACAAGGTCTGCTCCTCCAGTGCTGCACAAGGGAATGGTGTGCCTTCCTTAAAAAAAAGTCTAGGTCCAAAGTCATGTTCAATACAGTGGACCCTTGTATAACAAACAGCTTGTATAACATAAAATTTGTACAACATAAAAAATTCCGGAGATAGGAGAAATTTGCTTAACATAATCGCCTATGGGGAAAATCCGTACAACATAAAAATGGGATCACTCTGTTTTCAATGCATTCCTATGGGAATTTGTATAAAGGAAAATTTGCTTAACATAATTTCATTTGGAACGAATTAATTCCTTTATACAAGGTACCACTGTATACTGAAGTGTTCCCTTTAAGACCAGAAAAGCTCCCCACATAATTTTAACAGCACAGTATTTTCCTTGAGATAGTTTTCTTTTAGGTTCTTCTTTGATTCCCATCATGGTTTGTTTGTTGTTGCTTTTTCTGCCCCCCTCCCCCCCAAAAAAAGATGTTGCAGGTGGCGAAAGAAATAGTTATTAGTGAAACAGGTCTTGTTTCAGCTCAACTTTCGGAGGCATCTTCCTTTTTGATGCACAGGGTAACCGCTTCTCCGACAGTGCCGTAGCTGTGGGTTCGGGTGGAAACCTCCGTCTTGAAGCTGGATTGCCCATTGTCCGCCGACAGCTGGACTTCGGTACAGAAAGACGGGGTCACTTTGAAGGGGCCTCCCGTTGAAATCCCCGCAGCCGTTCCGTGTGAGGTGGACGTTGCCATCGCGGCCGCGCAGGACTCGTGGACATGGAAAGAAATGGTAGACGGCCCTCTGGACTCCATCCCACTCACTCGAGATGCCGCCATAAAGACCTCTCCTGGAGGGTGGCTTTCAAATTCTCTAAAAAAGGCTGGTCCTGGCGGAGGAACCCCCGGTCGGCCCACGTTCAGCAAAACTGGCTTCCCGATGACTGGCTTGTTGATTTCGGTCTGAAGCACAGCAATCTCACAAGGCTTGTCTTCCGCAGAATGAGGGTTGCCACACCGGTATGTCTCCCCTTCTTCTGGGACATAATCCTCAAGGTCTTCCAAAGTTAATGCCTTCCCATTCCGAGTAAGGATTTTGAGATCTCGGTTTTTCAGGTCATCCGACTCTGGACACTCAAGGTCATCGATGAGGACGCTCTCCTCGGGAAGGCCTTCCTCTCGCACGGGACTTGAGGGCTTGTCTTCATCGGGCCACTTGGCGTCACATTCCACGGCATGACCCTCCTCCACCTCTGGATCTTCTTGAGAACTCAGATAGGCATCGGAGTCTACCTCAGCTTCCTCACATGGCTCCTCCACAACGGCAACCGTGGGGGAAGCAACCCATGTATCATTCTTCTTGGCAGTTTCTTGAGGGCAACTCTCTCCTTCCAGCATTCCAGAAGAACTGTCCTCTGTGTGGCTCCTCTGCGTTCCTTTGGAATCATCTCCAGATCTTTCCGCCTCTTGGGATAAGGAAGACGAGGCCTGCTTCACCAGTTTATTATTGGAGTTATTTACATTTGGGTCGTCTTCAGGGGAGCGCCGAGGTCTTGTGCCAGGCCGGGCGTAACCTGATTCTTCTCTCTCTGATCTGGCTGGAGAAGACCTCCTTTTCCTTGTAGCTTGAGCAGACTTCTGTACATTGAATTCAATTATTTCTTCCACCTCGACCCACTTGGCTTTCTGTTCCTCCTCGAGGGTCTCTGCAGGGATGCCTCTGACACCCAGGCCACGCCTCTCCTCGGGCTCTGTCACAAATAGGGTAGGGATGGCCCTTTGCATAGCCTCTGGGTCATGCCTGTAAACGGATGGCCTTGAGAACTCGGACCTGGGAGAACGAGAAGGAGAGTAGCCCCGCGGTGGGCGGGCGGGCGAGAGCCGTCGCTTCGTCCTCGGAGTCTTCACAACCGTTGTGATGGTTTCCTCTCTGATGGCGAAAATGTTGGAAAGCTGTGTTTGCACAAGAAGACATGACCTCTGCCTCCCCCCTCCCTGCCGTGGTTGCCCTTTTTCGTTGTACGCACACCGCCCGGCATGCTGTCGCCAAATGAGGAGGTGTGTAAAGGTTAGTCCTGGGAGCATTTCAGCAAGGCAGGAGTGCCAAAGCATGAAAAAGCCATGCAGCTACACACACTCAGGGAGCCTGGAAGTTGAGTCATTGCAACTGGACCTCTGAAGCCCAGTTGCCATGACTCAACTTCCAGAAAAACTCACCTGGATGACTGAGAATCTTCACAGACACCCAGGGAGCTGTCTCTGATTCGGAATGAGCTTCCTCATCTGACCAGGATGCTATTCAACATCCCTTTAAATGCTAAGTTTTTCAAAGGTGCAAAAATGAACCTGTTCAACTCAGATCCCCTGTTTTAGCTGACTTGGGGAAGAATTGTGCCTTCCATCCTTTGATAGCCATTACTACTATCATTCCTCAACGCTCCTCTTGGGTTCTCCCTGTTACGTTAGATGAGCAGGGGACAACCCACTTTAATCTGGAAAAAAGGTGCCTGAGGGGGGATATGACTGAAATGTACAAAATAATGCAGGGCATGAGTAAAGTGGATAGAGGGACACTCTTCTTCCTTTCACAAAAAAAGAAGGAAAGAAAACTAGGGGACATTCACTCAAACTGTGGGTTGGGGGGGTGAGGACAGACAAAAGAAAATGTTTTTTTACCCAGTGTATTGTTAGTCTGTGGAACTCCCTGCCACAAGATGTGGTGATGGCATCTGGACTGGATGCCTTCAAAAGGGGATTGGACAGATTCCTGGAGGAGAACTCCATCACAGGTTACAAACCATGATGGAGATGAGTAATCTCCAGGCTTAAAACTGGGGTATTTCAAGGACCAGAGGCAGGGGAGTGGTATGAAGAGACAGAGATCTAGTCTTGTGTGCTCCCAGATGCTTTTGGTGGGGCCACTGTGAGATACAGGAAGCTGGACTAGATGGGCCTTTGGCCTGATCCAGCATGGCTCTTCTTATGTTCTTATGACTACTTGTGGGCTAAGCAGGACATTCCTTTTTATATTCCAGGACATTTTAAAAATGTCTGACAGCCATGTTCTGCCTTGTTTGGCCTGTTCTCAAACACACACACATGGCTGAAGTTCTATCAAGATGTCCTAAATATGACGGTCTACCAAGAAGTCTTTGTGCTTATTTTGTATATCCCTCTAAATGAAAACTCACTGTCATTCTGTGCAGCAACACATCCGGGGGTGGGGTGGGGGCATTATTGGGGATCTTCTCCACAAGAGCATCACAAAGGATGTGCAAAAGAGCACAAAGTCTTTTCTATATATCCTTGCGATGAAATTATTACCCGTAACAGCAAATGGTTACGGGTAATAAGGATGCTCCTAATGACATTTTTATAACATGTGGCGCAGTGGTTAAATGCCTGTACTGCAGGTGAAACTGTGCTCACACAGTGAAACTGTGCTTCAATCCCAGGTAGCAGGCTCAAGGTTCACTCAGCCTTCCATCCTTCCGAGGTCGGTAAAATGAGTACCCAGATTGGTGGGGAGGCAATGTGTAGCCTGCACACTGTAATTAAAAATTGTAAACCGCCCAGAGACTACTTAAAGTGGTATGGGGCAGTATATGAGCAGAACACTTTGCTTTTGCTGTGTGACAAGGCACAGTTTGGCTAGGCTGAACTTCATCAGCTTTTTGTAAACCACCCAGAGTTCCTCCGGGAAGATGGGCGGTATAGAAGTCCCATAATAAATAAATAAATAAAATAAGGCAAGAAAGCAAGAAAGGCTGTAAAAGATGTTTCAGTTAGAACAGCACATCAAAATGTAAGCAACAAGCCAAGTATCAAGAGGCAGCCTAAAATAAAGCTGATTGAGTCATCATATTGGTATTCTCTCTGGAATTTCTTGTATTAAGCACCGTATTACGTCCCATAAGTTTGTGGAAATCTCTCATTTATTCCTGTGCTGAGTTTGCCTGCTTGTGGCTGGCATTTCCATTTCTCATCACTGGAGATATGTACATATATTAGATTTTTTTTCAGGAGACTCCCAGGACCATTTGAAAATAGAAAGGCCCACCCCCTGTGTACTGGGGCCAGAATTACCTTTCATGACTGTTTCCATCATTCAGCATTTGGGATAAACATTGAAAGGCAAATGCTTTGGAATCTCAAGGCCAGATCCAACCAATATATGCCTTTTCAGTGTTTTAGCTCATCAAGTATCATCCAGCATACTGTATATAGACTGATACATTTCAAGGGCACCACCATCTTGTCTTTCCCTGGCTTAGGGAACTGGGAATGTTTAGCCTTTCAAAAAGAAGGCTGAGGGGGGATATGATAGCTATGTTTAAATATTTGAAAGGATGTCCTATTGAAGAGGGAACAGGTTTGTTTTCCGTGGCTTCAGAGACTAGGACTCGGGGCAATGGTTTCAAACTACAGGAAAAGAGATTCCATTTGAACATTAGGAAGAACTTCCAGACGGTTAGAGCTGTCCGGCAGTGGAATGTGCTGCCCCAAAGGAGGGTGGTGGAGTCTCCTTCTTTGGAAGTTTCTAAGCAGAGGCCAGATGGCCATCTGTCGGAAATATTGTGATGGGGTTCTTGCATGGCAGGGGGTTGGACTGGATGGCCCTTGAGGTCTCTTCCAACTCCGATGATTCTATTATTCTGGTGCTAATGTTGGCTCGTTGACACTATGTGAGATGAAAGGACATTGCCTGGTCTTTTTCTGCAGGTCAAAACACCAGAGCATTGACCCTATCAATCTGGTGTTCATAGCTATCAAAACATTGGCTCTTATTGTAATTAATTTATATGTCTCTGGAGAGGAATGTGCCAATTTGGTATATGCAACCCTCATAGAACCAAGAACAAACTTCTGGCCATTGGTCTTAGATATAAAAATCAGTTTATGTGCATTTGGTCGTTCACGAGTTAATCTAAAATACCCAGAAGCCAACTTTTGCAACCTGGGGGATGCTGTTTATGGGATATTTATTTTATGCCCATCAGCACCAAATGCAAATTAATATTTCCGTGGCCTTCCGAAATAATCATGGCTACCTTTTGGAGAGCAAATTTCTCCACCCGTTGAAAGGGTGCCTAGGAGGAGTCATTTCAACAGCAAACAGAACTTTCTGGGGTAAAGTCAAACATTCCAAATTGTATTAAGGTCTCCATAAAGGCATTCTTCTTGCTAGATTTAATAGCAGGGAGAGAAAAGAGGGGGGAAATGCAAGTTAAAAGGCAGGTTAGTACGCATCGGCATGTCAGCGGTGAGGCAGTGGGTGTTCAGAGTGCAGTCCGGTTATTCCTAAAAGTTTGGTGTTGTTGGCCTGTTCAACTCCAGTTGACTTGACGTAGAAGTAATCGGAGGAGCAGCCCAATTGTGGCTCAACGCTAGTGTGGTTGCTCTTGCAATGAGAGACGCATCTGCCAACACTGTTGTTCCTTTCCTTATAACACAAAAATACCACAAGGTCTGATGGGATGGGAAGGAAACACGCTTGCATGGCCAATAAACGCAGGCTTTATTATTGGGACATGCAAAGGCAGCAGAATCAGAACACGAAGGTTAAAAGAATATCAACACTTACATGATGATGGTTTTCTTGGGCACTTTAGTTTCTTGCTCAGTGACTACAAAGAAAACAGTAGGAACAGCATGGGGTTAAAGAACGGCAAAAGCTGAAACAGTTACATTAACTTTGTTAAGCGAATCGAGGAAGAAGAAAAAACCCTGACTGGACAGAATGAAAATTTGGAAGTAGGGGAGATACACCATCCCATCATAGCTTGCTGTGGTTTTTTTCAGGTGTTATTTCTAATATCTCTATGGCAGGCATGTCCAAACTTCAGCCCTCCAGATGTTTTGGACCACAACTCCTACAGTCCTTTGCCATTGGAAATACAGGATTGGAATTCTGGGAGTTGTGGTCCAAAACATCAGGAGGGCCAAAGTTTGGGCATGCCTGCACTATAGGAACGTTCTGACAGTGGGATCCACAAATCACTTAAGCTGACAAGGTGCACGCCCTTTCACAAACTTAGTTTGATGAAAACCCTAGGGAGCAACACTCAGAGAGGTATTGAAAGTCAAGCTGTAGAGTAGAAAGCTAGTCATTTACTAGACCCCAACTAGATCACTTTTGGTGGTGCCTGGAATAGGAACGAGTCTGACGTACCTATTCCCCATACCCTACCCTTGTCAACACCCATGCTGATGGATTGCTGGTGGGGGAAAGCATGGAACAGAGGTGGGTGGGAAACCAGATCAGGAGTCTAGACATACGATCATATGTCCGAGCAGAGGCTGGACTACTTAATTTAAGTGCCAATGCAGCATCTTAACTGGTTTGTGGATCATATCCTAAGGCCACGTAACCCATAAACAGTCTTGACGGGCTGTGGATCTTTATGATGGCCATTTATTTGGGGCTTTTATCAGAGGCACAAAGGTGGTTACTTCACGTCCGTTTTGTTTCTGTAGTTGTTGCATTTAGGAGCAGTTCAAAAAATGTTACTACACATCCGTCTCACAACAACTGAAATTTGTCTCGACCATGCCCCCAGAATGGGTGCTAAGCGAGACAATTCTATACCTAGTGCTGAGGTTGGATTTTCCCTTATCACTCTTTGTTCCCACTTTCTGTTCCGAGACAAGGAACCGTGGAGTAATGACTGTCATAAAACAATCTTTTTGTTTTTGCCAGAAAACTGTTTCCTTTTTTTTTAAAATTTGACTCTTCAGAAGCGAAATATCAAAAAAGATTTTTTAACCCCCCCCCCCAAAAAAGGAAAAAATAAGTTAGACAATTTCAGTGTTTGTCACGGTACAAGACCGTGAGGTAACACTTGTCTCGAGACAAGTTATCACAACCATGGAAACACTGAAACAGGGACAAAACCACGTGATCTCACGACCAATGCTGTCATGGTACAAAACTAGTCACAGAACAAAGAAGGGCGTGAAGTAATCTCCTAAGGCATCTCTACTGAGATGTTCACACCTGCCTTGGCCTGCTTCACTTCGAGGTGACTGCTATATTTTATGTCTACAGAACAAGCCCACGTAAGACTAGTTCAGGATCCTTGTCAATGAGGGGGAAAAATAGACAAAAGACATGGTCATCTTAAAAATGTCAGTTGATTAATGCAAGGGGGGCAAACATCTCAGGTCTGGGGAAATATATGCTACAGGAAAAAAATGGAGTTTGCTACTTTTTTAAAAAAAAAAAGATGTAATTTATGTTTTAAAAATATTAAATTTTAATAGATGTGGGGAATTATATCTTAAAAAGCGTTTTTATAGTTACATTTCCTCACTTCAGCTTGTAGCATTATCTGAAGGTAAACAGATTTAACATGAAGAGAGATATTCTATTCAAGGAATGGCTATATACATATTAGAGATATGTAAATAAAATCTATAGCCCTGAGCGGATCTGAGAGAAAAATCAGAATACGGGGTTTTTTTTATCTGAGGAGGGGGGGAATCTTTCTTTCCTTTCTTTTTCCTTTGGACCCACCACACGAAGCTGACAACTTAACTTATCTATATCTCGACTGTTTTTCAAGAGTAGAAAGTGTACTGTGTGTCTCTGAAAGCAGGGATTAAGCAAAGCAAAACATTGTACTTGAGGATTTAATAAGTTAGTAAGCTCTGTGGGAAATATCTGTTTCATGATGTTTCATTTTAAAGCACCCGGTCAGGGTATTTTTTTCGGGCTGACAGACACATCTGCAAAACTGCCGGTGTTTTGTAAAATGAACATGAAGACAGATCCGTTTCCCCCTCCCCAAAGGATCAGACACTAAACAGAAGCCGGGTAATTTGCATCTTCCAAAGCAGAGGAACAGGTTATAATAAAGACAGCTACTGTTCACAGATCTGTCCATCAGCTTTCAGTATTATGTGCTGAAAAATCTGAGAACATAGGAATGTTTGGTTGGACGTGACATGAGCAATAAGAGAAGGTTTCACCAAGGCATATTTTTCACATTTTTTCACATCACTTTAATTTAACTCTGATTTAACCCCATCTTTCCATTTACTGCCATCAAAACAAGGAAGAACGCCTCAGTCTGAAGAATTATTCAGGGCCACTTGGGTTTGCTTTGCATTCCAAGTGGGACCAAGAGATACACCACACTCCTGCGTGGCCCGGTAGGACCGGCCCTGTCGTATTTCCAGAAAGAATAACCGGAAATTAGCAAAAAGAGAGAAAATGTTTTCTATTTTAGAACCACCTTCAGCATTTCTGGTTGTGCAACGTTTAGGTTTGCAAAGCAAGAGGTTCCAATAAGCAGGTTAATGCCAGCTTCTGTATCTAGGCTGCAAAGCTTCTTTTGTTACAGCACGAAGCCAGCTGGTCCTCGGGACGGAACGTGATGCCAGGGATTGTGCATGAAATAAAACAAAAGTCGCCAAACTCTGTGTGTTGCACAGAAGGTGGTTTCCAAAAAATACTTTATTATTATATATCCCGTAGATCCCCGCCTACAGAAACAAAAGGTCAGTTTCACTGTACACGTATCCAGCATTTTGTATCAACGGGTTTATTAGATTTCCAGTGTGACAAGATGATGATAGCAGGACTTTAAAATTAATTCAACAGCAGGATATTAGTTGAGGGACAGTAAATGTTTTTTCCAGCATGCATTTGTAGAATTGACTATAATGTATACGTTAAAGGAATCATTACAGCTTGATAAGTTTACCTAAAGATGCAAGAGAAAGGTTGTGGATCAAAGGATATGCAACGGATCACCTGTTATTAGAGCTGAAATTGTGTTAGTGGTCCTGAGTGGTAATGTAGGCAAACTCTGAGCAAACAGACTTGAAAACAAGTTCCATGCCTAGCTCCTGAAGACAGGTGCTTTCAGCAGCTAAGGAAATCCTTCTTCTAATGATGAGCAGTCTGTATGGTTTGTACAGATTTGTCTTTAAGGGAACATTTTTCAGTCCATTTATCCCAAGGAGAATGATGGTATTCACAATGGGGCAACAGCTTTGGAGACTAACAAATGCTAAGGCACACTGAGTATAACACAATGAAATGTCTCCATAAGTATATTCTTGACACCTTTACAGCTTACAGCTTCCTTTTATCATAGCATTAACTCTGTGCATTACAGCCAAATTCTCATGTACAAGGAGGAGTACTGTATAGTTTTAGAAGTCTGGGTGTACGGGTGTATGTGTTGGGAACCTGCTGTTGATTGTGAGATCAGAGTGAAACTGGATACAAAAGGTGCAGACACTGACAAATATAATATTAATGTCATTTTTTGGGGGGGGGGGAATAGTGATAAAACTAGCACGCTGGCAACCATTGGGATTGTTAGCTTTATGTTACCTGTTCTTCACAATGGTTTTCCTTTCAAATGGTAACACTATAATGTATTGTATGGATATATAGACTGGATTTCTTCACAGAACGGCTTTCACAGTGGTGTCCAAGTTGAGATAATCAGTGGGAAACAGAATAGTATATGATTTCACCCATGTGGAACATCACGCCACCTATAGCCTTAGAAGAAACACTGATATTGTTCTCAAAGACACAACAGAGAAGGAGCTATGGTCACCCTGAACAGGTGCCTGAGAGATAACATCTCATGTGTGATGAACCACAGATCTTTTCCATGAAAACGGGATAGAACGAAACCACTTGAGGAAGGCATGCCCTAGGGTTCAATAGACTATATCCTTAGGGGTAGATAATAGCAGCCTCTAGCACAGGCATATCCAAACTTCGGCCCTCCCGATGTTTTGGGCCACAACTCCCAGAATTCTAAGCTTAGATTGCCAATGACAAAAGACTGTGGGAGTTGTGGTCCAAAACATCTGGAGGGCCGAAGTTTGGACATGCCTGCTCTAGCACCTGTCTGGTACCTACACAAACATGTCTCATTTGTGTGTGTGTGTGTGTGTGTGTGTGTGTGTGTGTGTGTGTGTGTGT
>JAHTLZ010003542.1:81581615-81598171 GCA_023846285.1 Phrynocephalus versicolor
GTGTGTGTGTGTGTGTGTGTGTGTGTGTGTGTGTGTGTGTGTGTGTGGTATTATTGCAACTGGGATATCTAGGTACATGGACTCAATTATCAGACAGCCACACCACCACGACTTCAAGTCCTGTCAGAAATGCTATCAATTTCAAGAGGAAATTACACTCCACTGGAAACTTCCCAGAAAACACCTGCTGTTACCGACACGGGGGCCCTCTATGCCAACGTCACAAAGAGGAGTAACATTTCTAGCCACCCATATGTGCTACTCTGTTGGTGTGATGCGCTGCCATTCCAGAATTACAGTGACCCTATGAATGTGTGAACTCCAAAGGGTCCTCCTAATTAGAGATGGGCACCCACTCAGAGACAGCACTCTGCCCGGCTTCCCTGCCCCGCCTCCTTCAGGCAGTGCCTCTGATTGGGTGCCTGCCAGAGGAGGCGGGGCACTAAACCACAGAGCAGCTGTGTGGCAGTCAGCCAGACTCGAACAAACCACTGAAGCAGCGGTTCGTGCCCATCTCTAGTCCTAGTTACTTGATCTTTGGGGAGAAGTTGTATCTTCACATTAACGGCACTGCCACGGGCACTGAGGTGGTAACACAAAACCAGGCCACGTATTCCAGGCTGACTTGGAGCAACCTTTTCTGAGATCTCTCCCTGTGTCCGTCCAAAGCACAGAAAATGGCATGTCCGTCAGCTGGCCTTTTGGAGAGGAACCACTTGAGAAACAGAACATGACAACTTTGATCACGTTTCTGATTATCCAGCTGAGCTTAGGGCAGCCCATACACGCAGTTCACTTTCTCAAAACCACTGCACAATGATGCAATGCATTTACATAAGCATTAAGTATTCTATTGAGAGCCCACTCCCTGTTTAATAGGCTTCCAGCTAGAAACACAGGGCACCTCCAGGCCTGATCCTGTATGAGGATGCTCCATGTGCCTGATGACACACCCTGCCACTCACTCAACCTCCTCCTGTAAACTGCGCTCTCACAAACCATTAAGGTGCCACTGAGTTCCTCCGTGCTTTGCTACAACTGACTGAGCTGGCTACTCCTTTGGGAGCCGCTTCTTCACAAGGGTTTGGGTATCAAGAAGATCTGTTTAGAGCCTGTGGCCCAAAAGGAGCATAACTGGTCCCAAAACCATCAAGCAAACCTCTCCAGGCATTAAGGAGGTGACTTCATGGCAACGATAGTTTCAAGGCAGACTCCGAAGCTGATGAAGAAAGAGGAAGTCCTACCTTCAATGGTGATGGTTTGTTCTGGTCTCTTCTCGGGGGCCAACGCTGCAGCACTCTGGGGGTAAAGCTGAGCTCCGCTTTTTGCTGTCCCTAAGCGGTTTAGCAACTAAAGAGAAGTGTGCAAGTTCCATTAGAATACATAGCAACATCTGGCCAAAGAGGGATATCTTCCTAAGCTGTCATAAGAACATAAGAAGAGCCATGCTCCTTGGCAGTCTCTTGTATGCCCCCTGATCACTGGGAAATATGGCACACTGGAGCATGCCACAGGCTCTTCGAGGAAAGCCTGAAAGAGCAGGGAATATTTAACCTCGAGAAAAGAAGACTACGGGTGACAGCACTTTTCAGGTACTTGAAATGTAGCCACGCAGAGAAGGAGCAGGATCTGTTCCCCATCACTCCAGAGTGCAGGATGCCTAATCATGGGCTTGAGGTACAAGACGACAGATTTCGACTGAATATCCGGGAAAAAAACTTCTTAACTGTTAGAGCAGTATGACAATGAAACCAGTGACCTCAGGAGAAGGTGGTGAGTAGAGATGGGCACGAAACAAACCATTTTTCATTTCATTTTTTTCGTTTCGTTACACAACAAAACGACAAATGAATTTCGTCTCTAAAATGAAATGAAACGAACAGAAATTTTGTCGTGCGTTTCGTTTCCGTTACTGTAATACAAGTGAATTGCTTAAAATCCTTTTAAAAAATCACAAAAAATTAAAATAAATGGTAACGAAATAGTAATGAAATGAATAAAACGAAAATGATTTTTTTGCAAAAATTCACGAAAAACGGAAACAAACCGAAACAGACCCTCCAAATGACAAACGAAATGCCATTTTTTTATTCGTGCCCATCTCTAGTAGTGAGCGCTCCAACTAGAGATGGGCACAAAACGCCAAAATGGGGTTTCGTTTCATTATTCGTTGCCCCACCTCCGTTTTGTTTTGTTTAATACGAAATGATTTTTTTAAAAAAAATTGTTTCGTATTTTGTTTGTTTCGTTTCTTTTTTATTTCATTTTTTCTGGCCAGGCATGTAGAGGGACACATTTATTTGGGGGGGGGGTATTATTATTTTCAATAGTCCCCCTTGCGGGGCTTTTTCCCTCTTTTATTTACAGCTGAGAAACACTGTCTTGGGGCAAGCATATCCCAGGTGAGAGGCCCTAGTGCCTCTGTTGTTGTTTTTTAATTTCCCCTGGGCCGTGAAAACTGGCTGGTCCTCAGCCAGGCATGGGCGCGCCGGCATGGCTGGACTGGGTAGCCCACGGCTGGGCTTGCCGGCACGGCCAGGCACGGCCAGAGGGACAGGATTTTTTTTAAAAAAAAAGATAGTCCCCATTGCTGAGCTTTTTTTTCTCTTTATTTTTACAGCTGAGAAGCACTAGTGCCTCTGTTATTGGTTTGTTTGTTTTTTTTAATTTCCACCTGGCCTGGCCCAGGAGGACAGAACAAAAATGAAACAGAACAAAATGGAAATTTCCGTTTTGTTTTGTTTTGTCTTTCTTTGATGGGTCCCTTCTTCGCTATTCATTTTGTTCCCTAACGAAATGAATAATGAATAACAAAACGAATTTAAAATTTTGTTTTGTGCCCATCTCTAGCTCCAACACTGGAGGCCTTTAAGAGAACATTGGACAACTATCTGTCAGGCATAGTTTGACTTAGATTCCTGCACTGAACAGAGGATTGGACTGGATGCCCCCCCTTCCAACTCCATGATTCAACGATTCCATGGCAATCGTATATCCTTTTAATTGTAACCTAATAGGAATCTGGGTATACATTCCTTTACCGTTTCCAAACAGTTATCGGGGATATACACCAACTCCTCAACCTGGTTCTTTCCCAGATTAATGCTAGGTGCTCCCCTTCCCCATGTCCTTCTGGTTATACTTGGTCCCAGCCCTTTTCCTTGTCCGTGGTGGTCTTTTTGTCCCCCGAGATTTCTGTGAAAGATCAACCCATCGAGGGGAGGGTGGTCAATGCAAGGGGACACATACCACAGGGGGATCTCACTCCATCCTCTCCCTAGTATTTCAGTGGTTGGCACATCTAGTGGAGATGGAGTTCAACCACCATTCACCTTTGACTTGCAGTCTTTTCAACCCCTGCTGCCTCCATTCCCATGGAGCTCATTCGCTAAATTTTTCAACCTCCCAAAGCCCCAATGGAAAGTAGGTACAATGTCCCAAAGCCACGATGGAAAGTAAAAGAAGATCTAAAAGGGGTGTTGCTCTTCTCCTTGGGTACTGGAGACTTGGACACTTGAGTGTCTGAGGGTCACCCAAGTGTCCTTGGGTGACCCTAGACACTTGGGTCATCCTCGTAGGCCCCCTAGAATGGCACAACCCTCTCTGATTCTGCCCGTCCTGGTGCCTTTGTCCACAGGCCAATGGCTAACTAGAACGAGGCTAGGAAATTGGGCCTTCTAGGAAAAAGTCTCTATGACTGTTCCAGGACTAAGCAGGATTGCTCACGGGCTGGGTCCACCACCCCCAAGGACAAGAGCCTTGTGCAATTTCTCGGCCCAGCGCTTGACACATTTAATTGCACACATGGCACTTTTAATTGCACGCCATTGCCAAGCTAAACAAATTAGGAGCTCTGCTATCAGATTGTCTCCAGTGTGGTTGTTTTTCAGAAGCTAAAAGCATAAGGGGGAGGCAATGTTAATCTTTTAATTACTTATTTTCAAAAGAAAAATAATTCTAATATATTCCACACCCACAGGGAAATGCTATTTCCAGGGACAATTCCATCACGGTGTTCCCTACGTCTCCCACTGCTAAGCAAGTATGTATAGGGTAGCAGCTGTCCGCATCTTTGTCAGGGCCATCCGGAAGAAATTCCTGCCCACCAACTATTGGTGGGTGTCTCACCTCACATTCGTAGTATCCCACGTCCTCCTTTCCGGCATTTTTTATCACAAGAACAATGACGCCACTCCGGGGTTCACTAAAGCTCTGGTGCTTATTGGGGTCGGTCAGGAGGTTCCCATCTTTAAACCACCTGTGGGACCGAGAAAGATGGAGAGAGAAGAGAACGCAGCAAGATGCAGCCAGTGAAAACCATGGAATAAGGTCCATTGTACAGATCTTGTCCAGTTTCCATCCTCTTAACCAGAGGTGCTAGCTTCTCCCTCTACTGGAAGCCACTGCATATATTCCTTTTCCCTCCCCACCCCTCTTTCCTTTGATGATGTGTCTTTCAGATTGTAAGCTTAGGGGATGTTGCTTTGAAGGCGCTTCCAGCTATAGGTCTGTGCATTGATCTCAGAAGGAAACCCGTTTGCCGTTGGTTTATTTCTTCGCTTCGTTAAACAAGAGCACCAGTGACATGTTGCAAGCCAACCACTGCCAAAAGAGCAGAGCCTACAGGTCAATGGAACCACAAGGCCCTTTTACCTGCCGATGGTACTGAAAACTGGATTTGTGTAAAAATTCTAGTCCTAGTCTAAAACCAAGCAGGAGGCAACACCTGAAATCCTGTTGCAGAGTTAAACAAAAGCCACAGCCATTCAAAGTGAACTGTTTGGTGAGTTAAGAAATGTCCGTAGGCTGTTGCACGTCAAGTTGCATAATTTGCTGTGTGACCGATGATGTCGAAAGTAGAGATGGGCACGAAATGAACAATTTCTCGTTTCCGTTTCCGTTTTTTCGTTTCGTTATGTAACGAAACAACAAATGAATTTTGTCTCTAAAATGAAACGAAATGAACAGAAACACTGGAAATTTTGTTGTGCGTTTCGTTTCTGTTACTGCAATATGAGTGACTTGCTTAAAATCCTTTAAAAAATCACAAAAATTGAAATAAATGGTAACAAAATGGTAACGAAACAAACGAAAACAAAAATGATTTTTTTGCAAAAATTCACGAAAAAGGGAAATGAACCAAAACGGACCCTCCAAACGACAAACGACAAATGAAATGCCATTTTTTTAATTCGTGCTCATCTCTAGTCGAAAGAGATTTCTTAACATCAATTCACCTCTGAAAGTTGCATTTTTTTATGTAACTGAGCAACGGGACTTTGGCCACGCCGTTTACATTTGACCAAGCTGGGGAATAAGACCCAGAAGCTGGCTTCAAAGAGGAGACCCACTGGGAGAGGGCAGAGGAATGGCACAGATGTCACTTCTGGACAGGAATTACTGGAACCCAAGGGTGGCAATTAGAGAGATGGGCACGGAATGCTAAAATACGATTTCGTTTCGTGTTTCGTTTTGTTCCATTCCCTTTCCGTTTCGTTTCGTTTTAAATGATTTTTTTAAAAAATACTTGTTTTGTTTTTCGTTTTGTTTCTTTTTTTAACGTGTGTGTGTGGGGGGGGTGATGGTACAACTTTCCCCTCTCCCCCATTTCTCCCTCCCCCCAAGCCCTGCACACCAGCTGATCTGTGCTGGGGCGTGGGGGGAAAGGGTTCCCCCCCCATCTCAGCACTGATCAGCTGGATGGGGTTAACCGCAGGCTTTTAACCCCCCCCCGCTCGAGAGCCGAACAGCTGGCACGCAGGGCTTCGGGCAGGAAAAAAAGTGCAAAAATCCCAGTGTTTCCCACACCTAATGGGTTTGCCATAGGAATGCATTGCTTCAATACATTCCTATGGGAAAAGGAAAAACAAAACAGAACAGAACGAAATGAAACGAAACGAAACAGAACGAAAGTTTCCATTTCATTTCATTTTTCTTTGATGGGTCACTTTGTTTTTAATTCTGTTAGGGAACAAAACAAAAAAATGAAAAGCGAAACCAAGAAAATTGTTTCGTGCCCATCTCTAGTGGCAATGCACAATGGATCTTTTTTTTCCTAATTCTTTTGCTGCACGGAATATCATCATAGGAGTAGAGTCATCCCCTGGTTTTCCTGATTCTTTTTTATCGCAAAGTGGCAGAACAATTGGACAGAGCAGAGCTTTTTTTTTTTTAACCTGATTTGTGGGTAAGGCGCTCCTTCAATGGTACAGGTAAATTGTGCGTCTTCGCCGTCCTCATAATAGGCAGGCTTCAGCTTGTTTACAAAACGGGGAGGCACTGGAATGCAAAACGAAGCACCTGACTGAGAACACGGATGAACAACAGTCAAAGCAAACAAGCAAAGTGTTGTGCTTATATACGGCCCCATACCAATTCGAGGAGTCTCTGGGCGGTTTACAGTTTTAATTGCAGAATGCCCTGTACAAGATAGATTGTGTATTTGTGAGGAGGCTAAAGTGGAAGACTTGGCACGCTATGTTCTGCATTGCCAATTGTATACCAATATTAGAAAATTCTATTTAAGCCCCTATCCTAGTTGCTGGGGGGATTGGGATGATCATAAGAAACTTCCCTATTTGTTGTGTGGGAGAAATCACCATTTAACACATAAAGTTGGAATTTTTGCAGTAAAAGCAGCAATTCTGAGGAAGCAGGTGGCTAGTAAGGGTGTGATCTAGTTGGATCAAGATATATATTAAATGTGAATATATCCCTTGTAGCTCTTCAGCAAGAACTATGTAATATTATCGTTTTAATGCATTGTATTTGTATATTTATTAGTACTTGGATGTGTGTGTTTTTATCTTGTGGCTTTGAAATGGTCTAATCAATTTATTCAATAAAGATCGATTGATTGAATTACAGGATGCAGACTACACATTGCTGCCGCCCCCTAGCAAGCTGGGTGCTCATTTTACCACCCTCGGAAGGATGGAAGGCTGAGTCAATCTTGAGCCTGCTACCGGGGATCGAACCCCAGGCCATGAGCACACTTTTAGCTGCAGTACAGGCATTTAATCACTGCGCCACAGGGCAAGCAATATCTAATAGTATAGGAAAATCTGGTCATCAAGAGAAAGCTTTTCAGTGATCCTACTCTGGTTAAGAAGAGCCAAACGAATTAACTAAGGGGACAGGAGGACCAGCCTAAAGTTGGTTGGTGCAGGCAGGATGGTATGGGAAGTACAGTGGTACCCCGAGTTAAGAGCAGCTCGATTTAAGAGCAATTCGACTTAAGAGCGGAAAACTGTTGGCATTTTAACTGCCAACTTACAAATTTTAGATATGATCTGTTTGACTTACAATTTTTTCCCATTTTTTAAAAAAAATTTAACTTATTTTTTTTATTTTTTAGATAGGTACCCCGACTTAAGAGTAGTTCGACTTAAGAGCATGCATTTGGAATGGATTAAATTCATAAGTCGAGGTACCACTGTAGTTTATAGGTAATGTCTTACATAGAAGATAGAAAATGCAGTGAGTGGCAAACAAAATAGCTGCGGTAGCTTGTCCTGGGGCTTCATCTCCTGTTTTCAACGGTCTCCGGCAACGCCAAGAGCTCTGCCTCTCCCAGCTCCGTGCCCTGGCGTTGACGGGCAACACACCAGATTAGGGGGAATGGTTCCAACCGTTTCCCCCTCTTTGGCACTACCACTGAGCATGGGAGGCAGGAGAGGTGTGATAGGTAGTGTGTAGAGATGGGCACGAAACGAACAATTTTCCGTTTCCGTTTTCGTTTTTTCATTCTGTTACACAACGAAATGACAAATGAATTTTGTCTCCAAAATGAAACGAAACGAACAGAAACACCGGAAATTTTGTCGTGCGTTTCATTTTCGTTACTGCAATACAATGAACAATGCTAAAAAAAATCACAAAAAATTGAAATAAATGGTAACGAAACGGTAACGAAACGAATGAAAACAAAAATGATTTTTTTTTTCAAAAATTCACAGAAAACGGAAACAAACCGAAACGGACCCTCCAAACGACAAACGACAAACGAAACGTTATTTATTTGATTCGTGCCCATCTCTAGTAGTGTGTGATAAGCCTGTTGCAGCTCAAGGAGCTGCCTCTGAAGAAAGACAGATGCCCCCGTGCGATGGGTTCATCTTAATGTGATGCCACCTCCAGGGAGGGCTTCCCTAAAGGGATTGTGGGCTAACACAAAGAAAAGTATTTTTGGCTATTGAAGTCTCAGCTGGTGGGCGTACGTAGGAGAGAGCAAAGTTGAACTATTCTGTGTAACCAAGCTATCTGACACAGTTTTGCTATTATGATAGCAACCCAACCCCCACCAATATACACACGGTCTTAATATCTGCTGATTCACTTATCCACGGTTTGAAAAATATTTAAAAAATACTTGTTACCAGAACTGACCACTAGAGGGATACAGAGGCTGTATATAGCATATACAGTGGTACCTTGTATAAAGGAATTAATTCATTCCAAATGAAATTATGTTAAGCAAAATTTCCTTTATACAAATTCCCATAGGAATGCATTGAAAACAGAGTGATCCCATTTTATGTTGTACGGATTCTCCCCATAGGCGATTATGTTAAGCAAATTTCCCCTATCTCCGGAATTTTTTATGTTGTACAAATTTTATGTTATACAAGCTGTTTGTTATACAAGGGTCCACTGTATATAGCATTGGCATACATGGTTCTTGCCATTAAAATAGCGTTCTCAATAGTCTGCATTTTTCAGCATTGGGGGGGGGGTAGAACGACCCCCTGCAGATATGAGGGGTTTCCTACCAGAGCCACGATGCGGGGAGGTAAAAGAGCTATCCGAATGCTCCAGCTCCAGCATCAGGATCTACTGGATCATCCGGCAGCCATTTCAACAGTGCAGGAGCAAACAATTATGTATTTATTTCCCCCCATCGTGGGAGACTTACCCTGAACAAGAATCTTTCCTAAGGTACTGGCATTGCCAGCCGGACTCACGGCATAGCACATGTATTGCCCCGAATCGGGGCCGGTCAGGTTGTCCAGGATCAAGGTGCAGGAGCCGTCGGGGTCTTCGATGATGATGTGATGAGGGTCGACTTCGACCGGCTTCCCATCTTCAAAATTAAACGGGGTTGGGGGGGATCAGTTCTGCAGTAGCCACATTCACAAGCAGAAAGCAATTCCCCCCCCCCGATCCACTGAACATTCACTGAGCAACGGCCACCCTGAGACTGCTTTCACACGACCACTAAAATCCGATGCAAAGGGCTCGCAGATGCAGAGCATAAAATTGTTTTCCCACCAGCTATGGACTTTAAAAAAAACTAAAGTACGACCATGCCCACTTAAGCGCGCCCTAGTGCATTTTACAAGTACCTGGTCTCGAGGGGGGTAAAATCCTTGTTGCTGTTCCTTGCTGCTGTTTTAAAGCATTGCATGCCTGGCCCTCCTCTGCTTTTTGTTTGTTTTGGTTGGGTTCCCCCCCCCTTTTAACAGACCGGAATCCTAACGGGCTGGAACAATTAGCCGCTGCTGACGGCAGGCAGAGGTGAGCCTGCATTTTCTCTCTCTCACCCCGCACCGCAGACAGAAGCAATAGCACTCAGAGTGCGGGAGGTGGGAACGCAGGAAGCAGAACAAAAACCACGTGGGGGGGGGATCTGCATTTAAGTTGCCAGCGGATTTTAGGGGTCATGTAAAAGCAGTCTGAATGTAGTTAGTGAACTGATTTGGGCCTTTTTCATGGGAGACGGTGGTTTCAAGTCAGCCCTTTTCTAACAAAACTCCACTACTACAATGGGTTTGTTCTACCCCTCCCCCCTCCCCCTGCAAACCTAGAGATCTTCTTAGAAGCAAATATGGAAAGCATGGTGGGGACAAGTTCAGAGGAGGGCAACAAGGATGATCGCGGGGCTGGAAACCAAGCCTTGCGAGGGAAGACTGAAAGACTTTGGCATGTTACGCCTAGAGAAAAGAAGGCTGGGGGGGGAGAGGAGGTCACTTTTCAAATATATGAAGGGCTGCCATCTAGAGGAGGGGCAGGATCTCACCTCAATCATTCCAGAGTGCAGGACACACAACAATAGGCTCAAGTTAAGAGAACCCTAGCTTCCGGCTGAAGATCAGGAAAAACTTCCTAACTGTTCGAGCGGTACAACAACGGCACCAATGACCTTGAGAGGAGGTGAGTGCTCCAACGCTGGAGGTATTCAAGAGAAAGCAGGGCAACCACCTGGCTGAGATCCTTTGATTTGTATCCCTGCCTGTTGCTCCCCAGATGAAACTGGTTACCCCATGCTTGTGCCATGAGTTATTTCAAACTCATCAGTGACAACAAAAGTTTTTACCCTGCAAAGTTAGTTTTTTTTTTAAAAAAAATAATTATGCAGTCCATATGCCCCCACTACCGGCAGGATTAAAAAACAATTTAAAAAAAACCCAGCCAGCTGCGCTACAGCTGGTTGGTGGGGTTCAAAAAAAAAAAAAGGAAAACAAACCAAGCTAAAACGAATTACGAAATGAATTTTTTTAAATAAAAAATCATTTCATAATTAACAAAATGAAACGGGGTGGGGAAGTGAATTATGAAACACAACACCATTTCGGCATTTCGTGCCCATCTCTAAATGCAATGTTTTTCAGCAAAACACTTCCCCCCCCCTCTGATGTTCCCACTGATCAACGGTCCCAGTCCTACTTGTCTTGCACAGAAACCCCAAGAAAATGAAATTGCGCCATGGATTGCCATTTTTAACAGGATATCTTGATGGGTTGAGACATAGGGCCTTTTCACATGACCCCTAAACTATGCGGCAAATGGCTCCCAGCTCCGGAGCTTAAAATTGTTTCCCCACCAGCTCCGGAGTTTACAGAAAATTAACTGCGGCCACTCCCACCTAAGCGTGTCCCAGCACACTTTTCAAGTACCTGCTCTCCAGGGCTGAAGAATTCCTGATGCGGATGTAACTTAAGAGTGCCGGGCTCTCCTCCCTTCTGTTTGTTGTTTTTTGCCCCCCCCGCCCCTTTAAGAGCTACTTAAGAGAATGGAATGCTGCTGGAGCAAGAGCAAGACGGGAGAACGGCAGAACGGAGGTGTGCCACGTTCTTTTCTTCCTTTTTTTTCCTCCCTCCCCTCATGCAGCCAGCAGCCAGGAGTGCGGAGGGGGTGGGAACACAGGAAGAGCGAAAAGCCCCCAAGATCTCTGGTCCGAATTTAAGTGACCAGCGGATTTTAGGGGTCGTGTGAAAAGGCTCATAATTTTCCAGGGAGGTTTTGTGAGCCTGTACATGTTTGGCATCCAATGATAGAAACGGCAAGGATCATGAACTAATACTGGGCGTACCTTTATACCAGGCGACACTCGGCTTGGGTGTCCCTGTTACTTTGCAGGCGAGTTTGACCGTCTCCCCAAGCTCTGCCGTGCAGTCAGCCAGTTCCTCCTCAAAGTCTGGCGGGTCTGAAAGGAAAGAAAGGAAAGTCAGAGCTCCACTTCTTCACCGCGAAGAGTTGGCCAGTGCAAAAAAAGAAAGAAAAGAAAGGGCAGAAGGAACAAATACAAGACGGTGGTTCTTCTCTTCTCCAACCAGCGGAGCTTACCCCACAAAGGAAGGCTGATACGCTGCTGGATGCCACAGATTTCCTTCACCCAAGAGTTCTTGATGATGACGGTCCTGGCTTGGAACACGTATTTCCGGACGGAGTCTTCCCGCTCGTGCCAAATTTCAAACGCCCGGTCGTCCCCTTCCACCAGGTCGTTCACATCGATGTTGGGTAGCTAAGTCCATCAGAGGAGAAGGTTACATGTCAACTGAAACACAGCAGTTTCGTGCTATCCACAGGGGAGCACTTGCAGGCACCCCTCCAACCCTGTGGATGCTGAAAAATGTGGAAGTACCCAACGTTATACAGTACATTGTAAGGTCTCTGGCTCCCCCTAGTGGTCAGTTATCCAAGTGAGGTTATCAGGAGTTGGGGCATAGGAACCTAAGTACCTAAGAAGAGCCCTGCTGGATCAGGCCAAAGGCCCATCGAGTCCACCTTCCTGTATCTCACAGCGGCCCTATCAGATGCGTTTGGGAGCGCATGAGACTAGATATCTGTCTCCTGATACCACTCCCCTGCATCTGGCCCATGAAGGACCCTGGTTTTAAGCCTGGAGATGACACATCTCCCTCATGGTTTGTCACCTGTGGTGGACTTTTCCTCCAGGAATCTGTCCAATCCCCTTTTGAAGGCATCCAGGCCAGATGCCATCACCACCTCCTGTGGCAGGGGGTTCCACAGACTAACAACGTGCTGGGTGAAAAAATATTTTCTTTTGTCTGCTCTTACTCTCCCAGCCCTCAATTTGAGTGGATGTCCCCTAGTTCTGGTATTTTGTGAGAGGGAGAAGAGCTTCTCTCTATCCACTTTACTCATGCCCTGCATAATTTTGTACGTCTCAATCATAACCCCCTCAGGCACCTTTTTTCCAGACTAAAGATCCCCAAATGTTTTAGCCTTTCCTCATAAGGGAGGTGCCCCAGCCCAGTAATCATTTTAGTCGCTCTCTTCTGCACCTTTTCCAGTTCCATTATGTCTTTCTTGAGATGCGGTGACCAGAATTGTACACAATACTCCAGGTGCGGCCTTATTATTGTTTTGTACAATGGCATTATACTGTTGGCTGTTTTATTTTCAGTCCCCTTTTTGATACTCCCTAGCATGGAATTGGCCTTCTTCACCGCTGCCCAGAGACCTTTAGGTAGTGGGTGGCATACAAGCTATATAAATAAATAAATAAAAATAAATAAATAACACACTGGGTATCTTCACCTGTCTCTCATCTTGATGAAACTGTAGCATCATGTGGTCAAAAGCTGGGTAAATCCACCCCAGCTGGTCACTTGGAGTGAGTACAGACACTAATATAGGACAAGTGATTTTAAAAGAAGGAGTTTCTATGGATTTGAGGAGGGGAACTCTGGGTGGTGGAGGCGGTGGTGGTTATGCTAATATGGTCCCCTTCTGAATATGTCAGTGGTGGATGATGCCTGAAATGACATGGCTTCTTTAGAAAGGAGGTAAGAGGGATGGCTTGTAGACATAGGGCCTTCTCGGCAGCTGCCCCCAAGCTATGGAATGCCCTCCCAAGTGAGGTCCGCCTGGCACCAACACTGATGACATTTCGGCGCCAGGTAAAAACCTTCCTGCTCCAGAAGTTTTTTAATTGATACAATTTAGATTGTGGGTCTTCTGATGGCAATTTTAGTGTGATGGTTTTAGTATAAGGTTTTTATTATTGTTTTAATTATTCATTGTTGTTTGATGTTTTTAACTGTTTTAATTCTTTGATTGGAAGCCGCCCAGAGACCTTTGGGTCGTGGGCGGCATATAAGTTGTAAAAATAAATAAATAAATAAATAAATAAATAAATAAATAAATAAATAAATAAATAAATAAATAAATAAAACAATGCACCAATAGCTGGTCCCACAGAGGCAGCCTAAAGGAGGAAGAGAGCGGAAAGCACAACTAACGATCGCAGAAGACAACGAGGCTCAAACCTTCATCATGTTCTTGAAGATGTAGCTGTACGTATCCGTCTTAGTGTCCCGTTTGGGCTTGCAGACGAGGAGGTAATTCTTGAAGAGGAAGACATGCCTCTTGTGGCCCTTCCACGCCATCCTGGCACCGGGGGCCCCCTCCCAGACGATGAACTGCCCCTGGAAAGAAGAGTGAAAACAAGTCAAGTCGCGCAGATTCCCTGTTTCTGGGGAGCATGGGGTGGATGGCTCTCGGTTCCCATCACTGGCTCTTTGACAAGTGGCAGTTGGACACCCACACCCACACCCCATTTTTGGATTCCTGCTAAATAGAGATGGGCACGGATAAAAAAAAATGGCATTTCATTTGTCGTTTGGAGGGTCCGTTTCGGTTCGTTTCTGTTTTTCATGAATTTTTGCAAAAAATTGTTTTTGTTTTCGTTCGTTTCGTTACCCTTTTGTTACCATTTATTTCATTTTTCTGATTTTTTTTAAAGATTTTAAGCAATTCACTCATATTGCAGTAACGGAAACGAAACGCATGACAAAATTTCCGGTGTTTCTGTTCGTTTCGTTTCATTTTAGAGACAAAATTCATTTGTCGTTTTGTTATGTAATGAAATGAAAAAACGGAAACGGAAACAAAAAATTGTTCGTTTCGTGCCCATGTCTACTGCTAAAGGCCGCAGCAATCCAAAACTCCAAAAGGCTCGTTAAGAGCAGTGCCTTCTCATCACTCACAGACACGGGGAGCCGTGAGAAGCTGAGAGGGATGGGGCTTGCATCACAGGCACCCGTCACTTAATGACGGAATTCCGTTCCTACAACTAGGTCCTTAAGTGAATGGATTGTTAAATGAGGAGCTGAAGGCGGATGTCTTGCGTCGTGTCGAGGCTGCCCTCCTTGCAGGCCGGCCAGAGCAGGGAGGCTCTCCGGGAGGCCACGGGAGAAGCAGAAAAAACAAGAGGGGGAAATAGACATGGAGGTGGCCAACGCTCTGCCCCACTTGGGTCATTCTCTGTGGCTGGTCCTGTGCTTTGGAACCATCTCCCGATTGAGTAGCCCCTTGCACAGTGCCTGCCAGTCTTCAAAAAAAGCCTTAAAGACCTGGCTCTTTCGTGAGGCTTTTGGCGACCTTACTTTAGTTTAATTTAATTTTCAATTCTTATTTTTTTTTTGCATTTTCGTCCCGCCTTCTTGTCACATACTCCTATTGCAGCTTTTCTCCTTTGATTATTTTATTATCTTTTGATTGTTATTGTTGTTATTTTCTTTTTGTTATTGCATTGCTGCTTTTATCATTCCTGTCGCTGTAAACCGCCCGGAGTTCTTTCGGAAGATGTGTGGTATATAAATAAATAAATTAATAAACAAACAAACAAACAAATAAATAAATCATTCTCCTCGGCACATGCATTGTGTGACAATTGCAGCAACACCCATCCCTTGGAAAGCAACAGAGGAGGAGGAAGGCAGGAAGGGTGGGGGGACTTGTCAGATACTCCTATTGCAGTTTTTTTCTTTGATTATTTTATTATATTTTGATTGTTATTAGAGATGGGCACGAAATGAACAATTTTTTGTTTTCGTTTCCGTTTTTTGTTTCGTTACACCGGAAATTTTGTCGTGTGTTTCGTTTTTGTTACTGCAATATGAGTGAATTGCTTAAAATCCTAAAAAAAATCACAAAAAATTGAAATAAATGGTAACAAAATGGTAACGAACTGGTAACGAAACGAACGAAAACGAAAACAATTTTTTTGCAAAAAAATCACGAAAAAGGTTTTGCATTTTGACAATTGCAGCAACACCCATTCCTTGGAAAGCAATAGAGGAGGAGGAAGGCAGGACGGGGGGGGGGGACACTGCAGCCTTGCTTCCTCCCCTCTGAGCCACTGACCAGGTAGGTGCAGGCGAGCAGAAGCAGGCTGGACACTTTTCCCAGAGGCCCTGTGAGCTGATACAACAGGTGCTTCAACAGGCAGTCATGAAGTGGTAGCTTTGGCCATTGCTGCTGGTTGCAAGTCTGAGCGGTCATTAAACAGGTGGGTTGTTAAGTGAGGACTGGCCCTACCTGTCGAATGGGCTCCCCTAAGATCTCCAGGGTTCCGGGATAGTTCTCAATGAGGGAAACGTGGAGGTTGTTTTCTGCCCGCCTGTTGAGTGCAGACACAATCGCGTACGCCTGCTCCAGCAGGGCACAGTTCTGGCTGTTCCTTGCTTTGTTTCGGATGAGCTCCTGTGGATACCCAAAGCAGTGCTGTTCACATCACTTCTGCCTGATAGCTGATTAAACCTTTCAATGATGAGATCTTTTAGTAAGATCTCAGACTTTGGGAGAGGAATAATTCAAGCAAGTCAACATGAACATGGGAACTGGGATTTTACAGGCATTAGAAAAGTTCCAAACCTATCAAATGCAGAGGAAGACACGGGCTTTTCCTTGGGATAGAAAACTCACCCTCGTTTAACTGCAGGAGGGATTCAGACTTTGTTAATTACTGGAATGGCCTAGATCCTAATCAAATTCTCCTCCTCTTTTCTTTATTGCATTGAAGACCAATGGATATACAGGCATCCTTCAGTCTCAAGAGACTATGGTATTGTGCTCTGTATAGAAGCCGTGTTGTTTCCACAATGCATGCAAAGCTGAAGTGGCCTCTTCAGAGCACAAGGCCTGGGTGGATTAATATGGAGATTAAAACTGTTACCCAAGCAGCAAAAAAACCCCTCTCTACTTTGCTGGAATAGTCTAATGGAACAGCAGAGCCAATAGGATTAATTCCAGCTGTGTCACAAGAGTTACCAGAACATGATCGTATACAGTCATGAACTGCTTCCAGGACTCTGGCTCTGTATTTTGCTTTGAGGTTAACCCCTGAAGCCTTTTCCAGAAATGGATATAGCCACAAAGCAGTGGCGGTTTAAAATCAGAGTTTTCCTGGATATTCCAATGGATAGCGGACAGAATATTGTGATATATAATTGTGTTAAGAAACCAGTGAGGGTGATCTGGAAATTGAGTCATGGCAATTGGACTTCTTTTTCTTGAGAGATAGAAAC
>JAHTLZ010003542.1:81609236-81619733 GCA_023846285.1 Phrynocephalus versicolor
CTATTCCCTGGTTGGCAGGATCTGAAACCCACCCTTTAAACTGGGGGGGGGGGCAGTGCCACCTCCCTGTCAATCAATTGATGGAGTCTGATTCAGACAGTTAGGATGAGGCCTAGAGGGCATTTCATGAGCGAGAAAACTCTCCTGATGAAGTCTGGCCAGATCCACAAATGGCAGACCTGGTAAGCCCTCGGGTATATTTCGTTCACCTATTATTATTTACTACTTAGCTAAAGCCTCATTTACTTTTCATTTATTCAGCTTGTTTACTCACTCTGACTCTGCTCTGTTCATCTCTCATTTATTTACTCTTGGTTACTGGACTAATTCCATTTGCTTATCATTTCCCCTTACCTATTCTTGTCTACCCCTCATCTATTCTTGTCTACTTCTCCTTAACTCACGCCCCGTCTATAAACAGCAAGGACATGTGTTATTGTAATCAATAACTGTGCAAAGCATGCTCTGTTCATGAGGCAATTCCCTATAGAGCATCCAACCAGCATATGCCACCTTTACTCTTGTAACCAATCACAGATGTTGTGTATACTCTGGGATATAAACGATATGTAATAAAATGTGCCAATGGCAAGGGGTGTGATCACTCCGTTGGTTGGACAACTGGACACAAGTCTTTTTTCTTCAGGATCCTTCCACAATCAATTTTCAGAATTTAATGGCTGAGGGCCTTGCTTTTCTACATGTGGCATAAGGATCTGGTGGTATTATCTAAGATTTATTTTATATTTTTGTATGCTTCTCTTGGTATGTGAACTCCAGAGGTCAGTGTTTTACCACTGATTGGTGCGGTATAAATGAAATGAAATAAACAAACAAATAAATAAATATTATGAGAGGGCACCAGTGGGGAACTCACCATCCACGACTTCTAGAGAGGCACTGCAGATTGACTGGCCAGCCTCATTGGAGGCAATACAGGTGTAGTTTCCGCTGTACTCTTTTTTCACATCTAGCAAGACGAGGCTATGCTGCATGTTAGAACTGGCAAGTTTATAGCCTGGAGTGTCGGCCTTGATCCAAAGAATGTCTTCTCCGTGGAATTCCTCCTTCAGCCAAGTCACTGAGGGCGACGGAGTTCCTGAAGGAGAAAGGAGTGAACAATGAGTACAACAGTCAGGCAGGAGTACCACGTTATCTCTCCCCAGGCACTTTATGCCTGTACGTTCATCTGTAACTGCCGTGCAAGTCAACATTCTCCACATATCAAGCCTCTTCAACTTTTGTTGCCCGTTTCCACCACCCCTCCTCCTCCTCCTCCTTTCTCCTCCTGTTTTCAAGCATTAGACTTGACACTCCTCAAATCTTCCATCTTGGATTGTGCTTCAAAGTTAAAAAAAAACCTGACACTGGGTGCAGTAAAAAAAAAAATCAATGACAAAAGCCGTTGCATAAGAAGAGCCATGCTGGAAGAGCCATGCTAGATCAGACCAAAGGCCCATCTAGTCCAGCTTCCTGTATCTCACAGTGGCCCCACCAGATGCCTCTGGGAGCGCACGAGACTAGATATCTGTCTCCTGATACCACTCCCCTGCATCTGGTCCTTGAAGCACCCCGGTTTTGAGCCTGGAGATGACACATGTCCATCATGGTTTGTCACCTGTGATGGACTTTTCCTCCAGGAATCTGTCCAATCCCCTTTTGAAGGCATCCAGGCCAGATGCCATCACCACATCCTGTGGCAGGGAGTTCCACAGACTAACGTGCTGGGTGAAAAAATATTTTCTTTTGTCTGTTCTTACTCTCCCAGCCCTCAATTTGAGTGTATGTCCCCTAGTTCTGGTATTTTTTGAGAGGGAGAAGAGTGTCCCTCTATCCACTTTACTCATGCCCTCCACCAGGTCCAGGAATCTCAAAGCTTGAAACTGGGGAGAGATGCGTGGCGGTTTAGGGTGAGTCCACTTGAAAGTCCATTTACCTTCCACTTTCACGGAGAGAGTAATGCTTGCGCCTTTCTTCACTTTTTTGTTGGTAAATCTTTCCAGGAACCTCGGTGGCACCAGCTGTTCATGAACCTCTGAAAATGATCCAAATGTCAAATCATTAAACCATCTGATTCTTAAATCGTGACATGACGTTGGCTAGGAAAGTTTAAGGCTTGTGGACGTATGTGTTTGGGACAAACTCATGAGAACCTAAGCAGAGCCCCATTTGGTCAGGCCAAGGGCCCATCTAGTCCAGCTCCCAGTGGCCCCTCCAGATGCCTCTGGGAGTCCAGGAGACAACTAAATCACTGTCTCCTGATGCCAGTCCCCTCCATCTGGCACTTTGAAGGACCCTCCTTTAAGGCCTACAGAGAACATCTCTCCCCAGCATGGCTTGTCACTTGCAATGGACTTTTCCTCCAGAAATCAGTCCAATCCCCTATTTGGCCTTAGAGCCGATTTGCAAAATCAGGGGGAAATACCTGCTCCTCTAAACACTATCATTTGACAGCAAATCCCTGGAGCAGGGATGATTACATAAGAACATAATCAGAGCCCTGTTGGGTCAAGCCAACAGCCCATCTAGTCCAGCTTCCCATCTCTCTTCGTGGCCCAACTAGATGCATTGAGGAGCCAAGAGACAACTAGATCCCTGTCTCCTGATGCCCCTCCCCTGCGCCTGGCACTTGGAGGTACCCTCTTTTTAAGCCTGGAGAGGACACATTGCCCCACCATGTCAACCTTTGAACATGGGAGGAGTAATCCGTACATACATAAGAACATAAGAACATAAGAAGAGCCATGCTGGATCAGGCCAAAGACCCATCTAGTCCAGCTTCCTGTATCTCACAGCGGCCCCACCAGATGCCTCTGGGAGCGCATGAGACTAGATATCTGTCTCCTGATACCACTCCCCTGCATCTGGCCCTTGAAGTACCCTGGTTCCTCCATCATGGTTTGTCACCTGTGATGGACTTTTCCTCCAGGAATCTGTCCAATCCCCTTTTGAAGGCATCCAGGCCAGATGCCATCATCACCACATCCTGTGGCAGGGAGTTCCATAGACTTACAACGCGCTGGGTGAAAAAATATTTTCTTTTGTCAGTTCTTACTCTCCCAGCCCTCAATTTGAGTGTATGCCCCCTAGTTCTGGTATTTTGGGAGCCACTATTTCATGGCTGCCTCTTATCCATCTTGACTCACCTTTTCTTGGGAGTTCCTCTTCTTCACCAGTTCCTGCAGAGTAAATAGAAGAGTTACCAAAATCAAAGCAAAGTGTTCTGCTTATATACCGCCCCATACCACTTCAAGTAGTTTCTGGGAGGTTTGCAGTTTTTTAATTACAGTATGCAGGCTACACATTGGCCTCCCCCGCCCCCCCCCCAGCAAGCTGGGGACTCATTTTACCAACCTCAGAAGGATGGAAGGCTGAGTCAACCATGAGCCGGTTACTAGGGATTAAACCCTGGGTTGTGAGCACAGTTTTACCTGCAGGACAGGCATTTAACCACTGCACCACAGGGCTCATACCGCCATGAAATGGCAGCTGAAGAGGTTTGTGAACCATGGGAGGTCAGGAATTATTTTACCTATTCATACCATAGCATACTTCATGCCTACTAGGAAACACCACAACAAGATGGAGCTGATTTCCTCACATTGTCCATGCGTACATCATTATAACAAAAAGTGTTACTGAAACCAACAAAACTTTAAGAACATGAAAACAGATGGAAGATGTAGCTGCAGGTGCAAAAGCAGCTGTAAATAAAATAATATTTAAATTAAATTAAATTAAATTTTATAGACTAGCATATCTAGTATTTTAATAAGGCAAATATTTGTGCTAAAACAAGAGGCAATTTCTAAACCACCATATTAACCTCAATCTGAAAAATGCAACATTTACTCCAGCTCTCCTTAAAATTAGGCTATTTATTGTTTTCTTTGCTTTTAATCATTAATTAATTTGCTTTCATGTTAACCGCCCAGAGTCCCTATTTGGGAAATTGGGCCGTCTAGAAATGCATTAAATAAATAAATAAATAAATAAATAAATAAATAAAGCCCATTTTCAACCTTTGTTATTCTCATTGAGGGCAACCTAAGATAGATATAAGCATGTCACGAACGATCATCTCCGTGCCACCCTGCTCACCTTTGACAATCAATCTGGCTCCAGAGTAGGCAGAACCGGCAGAGTTGCTGATAAATACAGAGTATTCACCGGCATCTTCCTTCGTGACATGGAGGATTTCAAGGGCATGAAATTCCCTCTTGTCTGTTTTTAGGATGCGATCGGACAGCTGCACAGGCTGCCCGTCTTTGAACCAGTAGAGCCGAGGTTCGGGGTAGCCTATGTAATTAAAAAACACACAGAGAGAGGAACTAAAGAGATGAGAATTAATTTAAGAATCATAAAAAGAGACAAATCAAAGCACTTTCCATTCAATACTATATTTAGACCTGTGTTAACAATCAAAATTTCCTACTGATCTATGACACAGGAATCAGATCAACGGTTTCATGTTTTACACTGAACACCGAATAAAGATCTCTTTCTTTCTTTGGGGATTTGTACACGACCCCTAAACTCCGCCGCAAATGGCTCCCAGCTCCGGAGCTTAAAATTGTTTCCCCACCAGCTCCGGAGTTTACAGATAATTAAGTGCGACCACGCCCACCTAAGCGCGTCCCAGCGCACTTTTCAGGTACCTGCTCTCCGGAGATGAAAATTCCTGATGCGGATATAACGTACTGACTGCCGGGCTCTCCTTGCTTCTGTTTGTTCTTTTTTTGCCCCCGCCCCTTTAAGAGATCTGAATGCAGTGCCGCGACGGCAGAATGGAGGTGAGCGGCATTCTTTTCTTCCTTTTTTTCTCCCTCCCCTCACGCAGCCAGCAGCCAGGAGTGTGGAGGGGGTGGGAACGCAGGAACAGCGACAAACCCCTAAGATCTCTGGTCCAAATTTAAGTGGCCAGCGAATCTTAGGGGTCGTGTGAAAAGGCTCTTTCTTTCTTTCTTTCTTTCTTTCTTTCTTTCTTTCTTCCTTTCTTCCTTTCTTCCTTCCTTCCTTCTAATGTTTAACACTAACTTTGTCATTAAGAAGGACCCAAGGTGGCTCACATCACTAGGACAATAGTTAAAACTAAAAATACACAAATACTTAAAAAGATTTTTTAAAAACAACGCTCCAAAAACACATTCAAAACAGTAAGACACAATCACCCATTAAAAAACCCATCTCAGGCAGCCAGTCATTCAGGGAAAGCTTGCCTGAAGAGAAAAATCTTTGCCTGCTTGGGGAATACTCACATCAATTTTACAACCTGAAGAAAGCTTGTACACGACCATTTGCAAAACTGATGGTCTGCCTAAGAGGAAGGTTCTTAAAAATGGGGATCATTCATTCATTCATTCATTTAAGTATTTTGTATTTTTGTTTTAACATTTTAGCTGCCTTAGGTCCTCTTCAGGGTATAAATATTTTAAATAAAGAAATGATAACAAATCTTGCCAAATTTGTGTGGAATTCTTTGCCTCCCATGGTTAGCTAGGCCCCTTCTTTAAAAACCTTCTGCCAGCTGGCGAAATCCTTGCCTTTTAATCTGGACTCTGTTCTCTGAATATATTTGCAGGACTGTCGCGTTTAGGGGATGCAGTACATCTTTTATCAGGTGTCTTACCTTCATTTAAATTTGCTTTAACTAATTGTGTTACATTTGTTTGAATCAACAATGTTTTTTAACTCTGTTGAGGTTTCATTATGTTTTAATATGAATTCATTGATCAGTGGAGTATATTAGGGATTGGCAGGAAACGAAAAACAAAATGCTGTTTTGTAGTTTCATTACGTAACGAAACGAAACCAAACGAAACGAGGAAGCAGCATTTCATTATAGACAAAACGAAACGGTCATTTTCCCATTGAATGGTAATTGGTGGGGACTCAGGGCAGTTCCCAGTCGCACTGTCCTCCTGACCATTTTCTGAGGGCTCCTGCCAAGCTGTTAATGTCTGGACCCATTTAAACCTGGCCCAGTTGGTACCATAGGGTTTCCCTGGTGCTCACTGGGCTAGGTTTAAAGTAGAGATGGGCACGACTCAGAAAATTTTTTCGTTTTCGTTTTCATTTTCGTCTAGGGGTCCGTTTCGGCTCGTTTCCGTTTTCGTGAGCTAATTTTCAAAATTTTTCGTTTTCGTTTCGTTACGTAACGAAAACAAAAAATGAAAACAAAAAACGAAAACAAAAATGAAATTTTTTTTCCGTTTCTTCCCATTTTACTCCATTAAGTGCTTTTCCAGTAACGAAAAACGAAAATTGACTCAAAATTAGTCGTTTCGTTTCCGTTTCCGTTCCATTTTTGAACCGTTTTTCGTTTTTCATTTCGTTACGTAACGAAAACGAAAAACAGAAACGGAAATGAAAATTTCGCTAAGTCGTGCCCATCTCTAGTTTAAAGGACTCCAGCCATTGACAGTTCGGCAGGAGCCCTTTAAAAACGACTCCTGGAGTTCCAGGGCCTCTAGGACCCAAAGGAGCCATTTTGTTTTGCTTCATTTCATTTCATATGGATTTTTTAAAAAAAATTGTAAGAAACGAAACAAAACAAAACGGGGGTGAACACGAAACAAAACAAAATAAAACATTATTTTTCCATTTCATGCCTGTCCATAGGGTACATGTATCTTTTATCTGCCCTCACTCTGTGAGAAAGGCAAGAGATAGATAGCATTAAGTAAGTTAAATAAATAGATAAATAGAGAACACCAGAAGGTGGTGTTTCCATTACCTTTCACCTTCAGGTGGAATTTCGCAAAGGCGGCTCCTTGGATGACGTGTATGTCGTGAAGTTCATCCAGGACCTGGGGCAGCTGCTCCTCTTCATTCATGGATTCTGCTCCTTCTTGTTCTCGACTGGCTCAGAAGAAGAAAAACATAACTGTGGACCCGATGGCCAGGTACACATTTAACATACAGCGCCTGAAGGATGCCACGAGGGGTGGGCACAAACGGTGGGTTTTGGCATTTGCGCTGGTTCGTTGCTCAGCTGAACCAGTGTTTGGCACTCCAAAGGCCCACCTCCACTGACAGTTGCCCACTCCAAGGTGACAGCCGGGTTTCGCTGCCTGGCCACCTCCAGGCACAGCCTAGGGGTAGATGCCCAGGAAGAGTATGCCCACCGGAGTAAGTGGGGCTGGTTGAACACCTGGCCAACTGATAAATAAACCAGTAGTAAGCAAGCAAGCAAGCAAAGGAGAAAATAACATCCCAAAATCTGAGAAAGGCAACCCAAACTCACATAACCTCGCCAGGAAATACAAAGCTTTTGACATTTTTCTATTATGATCTACTAGGGTGAAATGAGAAAATGCAGAAAAAAGCCACAAGCATTTTTTACCTGGAGAGATAGCCTTTAGCACTGTAGTAAGAGGAGGTCTCGGTGGCGTCGGCCGCAGTGTCATAATCTGTACTGGTCACTAATGAACGGAGGGGAAAGAAAAGGGGGAAAAACACCACAAATTATGAGTTGCTCTCTTGGTTGCATCAACAGAACCATAGTGTCTAGATCAAGGGAAGTGATAGTACCACTCTATTCTGCTCTGGTCAGACCCCACCTGGAGTCCTGTGTCCATTTCTGTGCACATCAATTTAAAAATGATTTTGACAGTCTTGAACGGGTCCAGAGGAGGGGGACCAAGATGGTTGAGGGTCTGGAAGAAATGTCTTTACGAGGAGTGGCTTAGGGAACTGGGAATGTTTAGCCTTACAAAAAGAAGGCGGAGAGGGGAATATGACAGCTATGTTTAAATGTTTGAAAGGATGTCACATTGAAAAAGGGACTAATTTATTTTCCATGGTTTCAGAGCTATGGTCCAGTCTTCTGGTGAATGCCTCCAGCGTTGGTGCACTCATCATTGAGATCACTGGTCCCACTGCTGTACTGCTCTAACAGTTAAGAAGTTTTTCCTGATACTCAGCCTCAGTCTGGCTTTCCATAGCTGGAGCCCATTTTATCCACTTCCTTGTGGTGCTCATCTTTTGAACATCGTTACAGTAAACCCCCCCGCCGCCGATCACGGGGGTTAGGGACCCACCCCACCCGCAATCCACGAAAATCTGCGATATGCGGAAGCGGGTGGGGGGCCTGGTGGTGAGTGGGGCGATTGCACGCCTGTCCCAAAAGCCTCGGAGGAGCAGGGGGCGGCGCAGAGCGACCCAATCACCCCCTGCAGCCCTTCCGTGTGGCTCCGAGGCCCTCTGGAGGTGCCCAGGGGGGCTGTAGAGAGGGACACCGTCTGTCCTCGCACACCTTCCGCACAGCTCCAAGGCCTTTCGGAGGCGCGGGGGGGGGGGCAACGGAGAGCGACTTGATCGCCTCCTGCCGCCCCCCACCCCCGAGGCTTCTCGGCTGTGCGGGGGGGGCGCATGGAGCGACCAGATGCCCCCCCTGCGCGGTGCAGGTACTGTGATCCTGCGATGTAGTGGGACCGCGGTACCTGAACCACGAAATGGCGGTGGGGGGGTGACTGTATTTGCCTTGGCCCTGCTGGACCCCACAACTCACAATCCACTCTCAGCTCGGCTTTTGTGGAAGAGACACCCATGCTGTTTTCTGCCAGGCAACGGTACACGCCCATGTCCAGAGGGGTGACAGCCGTGATGATCAGCTGGTGGCAGCCTTCCTGGTCCTCGTTAATCATGTAGTGATCGTCCTCTTCAATGGCTCTCCCGTCCTTGAACCACCGAATGGTAGGGGGCGGCTTGCCAATCACGACACAGTCAAAGCTAACCGGGTAGCCATCCTGTACCTCTTGGTTTTGCAGTTCTGTTATGAAGACGGGAGCTGGAATTGTTTCGATACACACAATTAGTAGTAGTAGTAGTAGTAGTAGTAGTAGTAGTAGCAGTAGTAGTTGTTGTTGTTGTACTACAACAACAAGAAGAACAACAACAACAAAATGTTCATAATTGTGGGATTGTGTGTGTGTGTGTTGTGTTGTTACAGTCATGACCAACTCTTCATGACCCCATCCACGATGATGGATAGAAGGAAGGAATAGAGGGACAGATGGAAGGAACAGATGGATAAATGGATACTGTAGATGAAAGAAAGGAAGGAAGGAAGGAAGGAAGGGATGATGGATAGAAGGAAGGAAGGAAGGAAGGAAGGAAGGAAGGAAGGAGGGAGGGAAGGAAGGAAGGAAGGAAGGAAGAGCAAAAGCCCAGTCCAGCTGAATTTGTTCACAGTGATGAATAAATATCACATTGTTTCAATCCTGGCTGCCTTGCACTAGTTACCCCACCTAACCTACTGGATCAAGTCTGCCATCTCAAATGATTCAAATGTTCTGTTTGTTTTATGCTAGCCTATATTCAGTGTATTTACGCAATTATTTATTTGTAATTTGTTTTTTTATTCTTCATTTTGTTCATTGCATTTTAGTTGTGTGCTGGTTTTATAGGTTTTAAACAGCCCATAATGATCAAATGGGCAGTATAAATGTATTAGTGTATACATGTATCCCTCTCTCCCTCCATACATACATATACACATGCATGCATACATACATATAGTACATATATAACTTTTTAGATGTGGGGCTACTGCAAGTAAGTCTATGAAAACACATGAGAATATTAAGAGTCTTTCCCTCATTTTGCTGGAAGAGATGCAAAATACAAACATTAAAAAGAAACAAATGTAGGGGGATATATATATTTTTAATCTCGTTCATCCCCAAAACTCTATCATTAAAGATGCCTCCTAAATATGCTAGCATTGCAGGCAGGGATCACAGAGTACCCCAACAGGCCCTGGCCAAAGCACTGAAGCAAGCCATTTAGCCCAGGGGCTGAGATCACCCACAGAAAAGGGCATGGACTGGCGTAGAGAAGACCAGGCCAGAGCAAGCGCTGGATGCGCCTGAAGCAGGGCAGAGGTCAGCCCCAACAGGAGGCCAAGGGAAACAGGTGGCCATCCAGATATCAGGCTGATCAGGCGACTAGAGATGGGCACGAATCAAAAAAATGCCATTTCTTTTGTCGTTTGTCGTTTGTATGGTCTGTTTCGGTTCGTTTCCGTTTTTTGTGAATTTTTGCAAATAAATTTGTTTTTGTTTTTGTTCGTTTCGTTACCATTTCATTATTTTTAGGATTTTAAGCCATTCACTCATATTGCAGTAACAGAAACGAAACGCACGACAAAATTTCCAGTGTTTCTGTTCGTTTCGTTTCATTTTAGAGACAAAATTTGTTTCTCGTTTCGTTACGTAACGAAATGAAAAAACGAAAATGGAAACGAAAAATTGTTCATTTCATGCCCATCTCTACAGGCGACCTCTGGTCTGGAGGGATATATGGCCAGCCCCGAGCCCCTATCAATGATTCCCCACTAGCAAGCATTTCCTCCTAGATAAGGGTTGCATACGTGAGGACCCTCATCCCCGCACCCATGGAATTCATACATGACCATAGTCAGGATGCTTCTTCATTCCACCCCTATTTTATTTATTTATTTATTTATTTATTTATTTATTTATTTATTTATTT
>JAHTLZ010003542.1:81619743-81631724 GCA_023846285.1 Phrynocephalus versicolor
TTATTTATTTATTTATTTATTTATTTATTTATTTATTTATTTATTTAACTTATATGCCGCCCACTACCCAAAGGTCTCTGGGCGGCTTACAATCCAAAGAATAAAACAATTTAAAATAGTTAAAGTAAAATATCAATAAATCATCAATAAAAACCTTACACTAAAATCATTATCCTAAAATTGTCATTATCCTATTGTGATGTATGCATTGTATGTGTTTACTGTAACCAATAAAAAGTCTTGGGTCCCAGGCGAGATGCTCACACACCCTCACGGACAGACACTCACTCACTCACACACACACACAGAGAGAGAGAGAGAGAGAGAGAGAGAGAGAGAGAGAGAGAGAGAGAGACCTACACACAGAGACGTACACCTGGGACCAAGAGAATATTGTACCCCAAATCCTGTGTCCCATGTGTAGTCAATAGAGATGGGCACGAAACGAACAATTTTTTGTTTCCGTTTTTGTTTTTTTCGTTTCGTTACGTAACGAAACGACAAACGAATTTTGTCTCTAAAATGAAACGAAACAAACAGAACCACCGGAAATTTTGTCGTGCGTTTCATTCCCGTTACTGCAATATGAGTGAATTGCTTAAAATCCTAAAAAAAATCACAAAAAATGAAATAAATGGTAACAAAATGGTAATGAAACAAATGAAAACAAAAACAAATATTTTGCAAAAATTCGCAAAAAACTGAAACGAGCCAAAACGGACCCTACAAACGACAAACGACAAACAAAATGCCATTTTTTTTATTCGTGCCCATCTCTAGTAGTCAATAATCATGCATCCATCCCATTTGAGAATCTGACGTGAGGCAAGAAAGTGAACCCATTTGCCCCATGGCATCTACAACTGGAACCCAGGGTCCCTGTTACGAGGCTCATATTCTGGACTTACCAGTGTCAGAGGTCAGCAAAGGAGGAGGAGGCCGTTTCACCAACGTCCGCAGTTGACCAGGAGCGGCTGGTGTGGCTTTCCCGATACGCAGCTCTATCTTCTTAGGCCCTTGGTCTAGGATGTCAATTTCCACGGGGATACCCATGGCGGCAAACATCTCCCTAAAACGGTTGGCTGCCGTTTTGGCCTCAGACATGATTTCAAACTTGATGTAGATGTACTTTTCGTCTTCGCGGTAGGTCTGGCGGTCCACCTCCTCGATCTCTCCCTCGTCGGCACTGACGAAGAGCTCCTCATCCACATCTGAGATCTCTGTGGAGATTTTGGATTTGAACAGCTTGTGGAGCCTCCTCCCAGCTTTACGGAAGGCCTCGTCCAAGTCGCTCCCGGACGAACTCTCGGTTTCACTGTCGGGAAGCTTTTTGGCCGGCTTGTGCTTGCGTGCCGGGGGCTGTGGCGGAGGGGCCACCATCACCTTGGCGCTGTGGGACACCTTGCCAAATTTATTGGAGGCCTCGCAGGTGTACTTGCCCGCGTCGTTCAGCTCCAGGCCGGTGATGATCAAGGAGCAGGTTCCGTCGTTGTAATTGTCTATGTGATAATGGCGTCCGTCTGAAATCTCATCACCGTCTTTCAGCCAACAGACCGTCATGTCTGTTTTGCTTTGGGCCACACATTCGAGATGAAGGTTGCCTCCTGGCGCGCCAGAGAAGTCCTTAAAGGTCTCGGTAAAGACCGGGCATTCTTGCTGCTTGATCTCTTTCCTCACTTTGTACCCTTTGAAGGCAGCCTGGATTTTCACTGCAGCCTGAGCCACGGAAGGGTCGTCCAGCTCTCCCATCAACTCTGGCTCTGGCTCTGCCGGCTTGGCCGGAGGAGGTGACACCGTGGTGGTCTTCTCCCACTGTGTGTAGGTCTTCTCAACTGAGAAGGTCTGGACTTGGCCACTAATCGAGGTCGAGCCAGCCTTTTTGAGATAAGAGATTAAGGAAGGCGTCCCAGCTCTGGATTCGTCATCGGAACTGGTGAAGGAGAAGTCCGCCTCTCCTGCTTTCACTGACTCATCGCACGTGGAGTATTCCTCTGAGTAGTACTGGGCAGTCTCTGCTTCCTCTTTCTTCCGCTTCTGCAGTTTATCGTCTTCTTCTGGTATTTCACTGATGGAATCCAGGGTGGGTTCCCGACTCATCCTCCTCTTCTTGGCCAGAGCCTCCCACAGGAGGTGGAGGTCTCCCTCCTGGGCAGCTTCAGGAGGCAAGCTGGGCTGTGCTTGATCATCAAGGGCCTCCACTGTTTCCTTCGGCTTTGGTGCTTCTTCCGCAGCTGCTTTTAACATCGACACTGTGGGAACTGAGAGAAATTAAGAGGAAACATTTCATTACTCCCTTGTGTCTTCTTCTGAACAGAAGAGTGTCCTGGACCACTGGGAAGCGTTACAATGAAACCAGTGCAGAGCAAATGGAGCATTTTTGCTATGGATCATTAAGTCCAGAGCTCGTCTAGGAACCCCAGTAGGGAATTGAACTCCCAATTTGTGGTGCTGCAACCAGATGCCTACTGTGATCTTTTAGATATGAATAATCCACAGCCGCATATGGTAGGTCACCTGCCATTCTAATACCATCCCATTCATTATGTGATCCGGAACTGGGCAGCTGCGGTGTTTGACTATTCTAGGCACAACCTTTTTAAAAAGAGCTTTCTACTGGGAAAGGGTGTGGTGGCTCAGCGGGCTAGAGCGCTGAAACTGTCGGCTGCAAAGTTGGCAGCACGGCGGTTCAAATTCTGGGTGCCATGCAGCGGATCGAGCTGTTAGCCCCAGCTCCTGCCAACCTAGCAGTTCAAAAGCATGTAGATGCAACTATGTGTTTATTTGCTTATTTTACTTGTTTAGTCTACTGTTTATTTAATTTGCATTGTTGTTTGTTCCTTATTTGCATTTATGTAAACCGGCCAGAGTCCCTTCTAGGAAATCGGTGTGGTATAAAAATGCAATAAATGAATAAATTTATAAATAAGTAGATAAATGGGTACCGCCGCAAAAAGCAGGAAGGTAAACAGTGTTTCGTGCGCAGAGATGCATTCAGGCATGCCAGCCACATGGCCATGGGCTTGCACAACACTGGCTCTTTGGCTTGGAAATGGAGATGAGCACCGCCCCTAGAGTCAGATATGACTAGCATGCATGTGCAGGGGGAACCTTTACCTTTACCTTTTTACTGGGAAGGGAACAGAATGAACTTATACTTGTGTAGTTCAATAGCTTCCAGTCCATTTCTAACTCGGTTTTTGATGTGTGCACTGATTCCAAAAGCAGAAGGAAATGACACAGAATTGTCAAATGTACCTTCAACCGAAAGACTGGCCGATGTTTTGACTTCTGGCGAAGCCATGCAGGTGTATGACCCTTGATCTTCGGCGTTAAACCCATGAATGATGAGTGCCTGTTTTTTGCCATCGGAGATGATCTCATATCTTCCTCCAGGATGCACCCGTTCTTTTCCCTTCAGCCAAACCACCTCTGAACCTCCTCCGGATAATTCACATTCTAAACGAGCTGTCTCTCCTTCCACAGCCGACTTGTTGACCAGAGGCTGAATTACGGCCATAGGCTCTGCAATGTATCAAAAACAAGTGATTTTTTTTTTTTGCACCTCAGTGAACAAAGCAGCGAAGAAGCAGGCTATGAAACCAATATGTCAAAGAGCATATTTTGCAAGATATGGTTAATTGGGAACACAGGTTGCCACTGACAGGCTGCAAATACGGCAAGCGGCACAATGGAAATAAAGCGGAGAGTGAATTATTGCATGAAAAGCCACAACACAGGCCTTGGAGAACTTTAAAGGCTAATGTAATTATGGCATCCACTTCTGTTTACTTGCTGCTCTCTCGCTGGACCAAGAAATATCAAATGTCTCCTTAAGAACGCAGAGTTTGGAGAAGAAATTACGCAACATTATCTGACTTCATTATACACCCTTCGCTCTGCTGGCCTTCTTGGTGCACATCGACAGTGGGATTTCAGGTGAATGGATTTCTCAAACTGAAAGTTGTGAAATTTAAATCAGGTTGAAGCGGTATAAAATGCAGGCCCTAGCGCGGTGGTGGCGAACCTGCCCCACTCCAAATGTTTTGGACCACAACTCCCACAGTCCTGTGTCATTGGCAACACAGACCTGGAATTCTGGGAGTTGTGGTCCAAAATAACTGGAGTGCCGAAGGGAAGGGGGACCCTGCCTCCAAGGGGGCACCCACAAGAAGGGCCAGTGCACCGAAGCATGATAACACCCGTTGGGGCAGTAAATGAACCAAGCAAAGAAGGAGTGTCGTGATATGACAGCCTCTTTAGCATGCCTTGAAGATAAAATGTTAAATCAGAGCTAGAATAATTAGGAGCTTGGCCTGCCCCAACCTACCTATTACAGATAACTTTGCTGAAACAATGGCATCCCTCGCAGCAAACGTCACCTCTCCGGAATGATGTGGCTGAGCTTTCTTCAGGATCAACTTGTAGCTATTCCCTTCTGCCTCAATTCCCCAGTGTTCATCCGGCTGGATATCCACGTCGTTAAGATACCAAGCAACCTCATGGACCGGCACCGCTTCACTCAGGACACAGCTGAAGGCCGCCCGGTCTCCAGCCGTGACGGTGGTGTCAGTTAAGGGCTGCAAAAATTCCAAGCGCCATCCTGAAAATGATGTTGGGAGACACATGATCAACACCTCCAAATCCAAGGCTGGGCCAAATAGAACACTCGTGAGCAGCTTCTGAAGGGCAGAATGACAGGAAAGCTGGAGGACTCTGAGGTTACTCAGAGATTTCATTCTGCCCAGAAATTAACTTTTGGGGTACAAGATATTAACACACACACACACACACACACACACAATGGCCAACAGCTCTGCATATCAACAGATCGCAAGGGGGTGAAGGCCAGAACAAAGCACTTTGTCTATGCTCTGAGGTCTCAACAACTGAAACTCATCCAATAGAACATTGGTGCACATGGGTCCACTGGTGGTACGGTTTGCCTCCCAGTCCATGGAATAATGGACCACACCAATGCAATGGGTGGCACCACCATGAGAATCTCTTAATATATCCCAAGAGCCTAACTCAGCCCTGCTTCTTCACCCTTGTGCTGGCTCTGTCCTGGGCACCCGGTTAGGCACGTTTGGGAAAGATCACCCAACTGTCCCAGTCAAGCCCTGGTTCTACTCACGAGGCTAGCTTTCTCATCCATGACCAAATCTTGGATGAAAGAGGTCTTACTGTGAACAAGGGATAGGCCATGTGGTGTAGTGGGTAGAGCGGCAGGCAAGGTCTCGAGAGGCCTGGGTTTGAATCCCTGCTCAGACACGGAAACTCACTAGAGGCATGGAAGTGCTAAATATCTCACTGACCTGGACAGCCATGTGAAGGTTGATATGTCAATTCAACATGATGGCATGTAACAACTATCATGAACTAATAGGGGCATTGATTAATAACACCAGCAGACCAGAGGGCACACTGGTAGGGCAACCACTCTCTGTCTTGCTGGAGTAGAAACCGTACCCCAAACTGCCTACTCTTGCAGCTCCTGGTGTGGTCCATTGACACCTTATCAACACTCTGATCTGCCAGCAACGACATGGTGCACCTCACTGCCTCCATCTTTCTTTCTCCCAGGTACACTCCCGAAGTCTTATAAGAACCACCCTTCACAGCAAGTCAATTCTTCCTTCACCCGAAGTCCATCTAGATTACATAAGAATATAAGAAGAGCCCTGCTGGATCAGGTCAAAGGCCATCTAGTCCAGCTTCCTGTATCTCACAGTGGCCCCACCAGATGCCTCTGGGAGCGCACGAGAATAGATCTCTGTCTCCTGATACCACTCCCCTGCATCTGGCCCTTGAAATACCCTGGTTTTAAGCCTGGAGATTACACATCTCAATCATGATTTGTAACCTGTGATGGACTTTTCCTCCAGGAATTGGTCCAATCTCCTTTTGAAGGCATCCAGGCCAGATGCTGTCCCCACCTCCTGTGGCAGGGAGTTCCATAGACGAACAACATGCTGGGTTAAAAAAATATTTTTCTGTCTGTTCTCACTCTCCCAGCCCTCAATTTGAGTGGATGTCCCCTAGTTCTGGTATTTTGTGAGAGGGAGAAGAGTGTCCCTCTATTCACTTGACTCATGCCCTGCATTATTTTGTACGTCTCAATCCTATCCCCCCTCAGATGCCTTTTTTCCAAGACTAAAGAGCCCCAAATGTTTTAGCAAAGAAGGAGTGTCATGATGATAGGAATATTTTAATACCTGGTATACATTGTAGATAAAATGGGAGTGCATTGGTTCTATCCCTTGATTCAAACTGTGTCCTTTAATTCACCCTCCTCTCCCTACACGAAACTGTGCCTCAAAGCATTACCCTTGCATCTGAATCCTGTTTTTCAACTCCTTATCGATGGCAGAAGCCCACCAAGAAGTCCCTCATCCGCTGAGATTCGTGAGAAGACGGGAAGCGGTTTCCCCAATACGTCGACTCAGCGCTTTCGCCGCTTCCCGTTCTGAGTCTTATCTGACAGCACAGTAGGGACTGCAAAGCCAGATGACACTGCCCTGTAAGACTAATGCCTTTGCATGTCAATGAACTGTCAAGATGAATTGTGAAGGTAACTCTTTGATGTATTCTGACCGTTTTCTGAGCACAGATGTTTCCTATTTTCTTCGCGATTGGGGCAGGATGCTCAGGGGATTTTTGTCTATAAAACCTGTACACTTATGTATGTTAATTGCCTCAGTTTTCGAAGCAATTCGACTGAGTGCCCTCTTTGCAAAGTAGTAAAGCGTTTTCTCCGTTGCACGAAACTCTGGCGTGATTATTTCAACTCTCGGCTCAGGCGATAAGCGGCAGGTAACCCGGGGGGGGGGCATCCCTTCATTTGGGGGCTCGTGCCGGGATCGCCCTCCCTTTAGAGCGAGAGGCCAGACCGAGCGGGGGCCGAACAGCCAGCGATTTGGGAAGATTTCCAGTGCACACCTTTTCATCTTGAAAAAGGGGAACTCTTCACTTAACGTGGTGGTGGAGACGGACCGCTCGGGGAGAAACTGCTAATTGCCGGCTGGGGAAGAGTTCGTGAAGGAATTTGGTAAGGTTTGGGACTGGTCCGTGGGGGGAAGGAGAGTAATTCTCTGGGATCCCTAGGCTGGGGGGTGACCTCCTGGCACGTAAAGGGTTGGCAGAATGGTGGTTCTGTAGTTTTGAAGAGGGGAGAAGAGCGGTGCTCTAACACCTCAAGGGTTCAAGTGGGGCAGGAGACCCACTTGGTGTATGGTGGCAAGAGTAATTCTTGGCTATCAAAGGTTTTAATTTAGAGAAATAAGGTTCTGGGTAGGCAGTGGGCTTTAGTTAGGTTGGGTGGCTGTTTGAAATGTGGGCAATTTGTGTGGCTACTGACCCAATGAGTCTGTGAGAGAGTGGAAGGTTGGACCTAGCGTCTCCTTAACCGAGCAAGTCAGGACAGCGCAGTTCTCGTGTAGGGGCGACCCTCCGAGTCGCTGTCAGAATCGAGTGGTGTACGTGTGTGAAATTGTGTGCAAAAATTCAGGTGCGGGTCAAGTAGCAGTGTGTGGGAATTTATAGGAACACTGTTTAAGATCAATAATTAAAAGTCATGGGGCAAAGTTCCAGCAAGCCAACATCTCCCCTGGACTGTTTCCTTTTAAATTGGAATTCAGCCACCAGGAAAAATGACTTTGGTATTAAATGAAACAGGAATGAATGTAACCTTTAAGAAGAACCCCTCTTGGCTAACAGAATGAAGAACATTAACACCCCAAACTAAGATTCTAGCCCTCAAGAAGGACAAACCAATTTTGACCTGCTAGCAAGAGGCGTATGAAATTGCAAGAACACGATTAGTTACTTAATATAGAGACTAAAAATTCCAAAACATCGAAGACCCTGTCAGCTATTTTAAAAACCAGAGGAACAATTGACATTAAGAAGAATGTTTTTAGGTACTTAGAAGAAAGCAACATCCTATATGTTTTGTGTAAATTAGGCTGGCTTGTTATACAACGAAATTTACCAGCTGAAGGGACATTTTAAAATAAAAACCATCATAGGGCATTTGAGAATAATATTCTTTAAGAGATCAAGTCCCGTGATAAAACTTAGGAGGTGAAAAACATCCAAAAAACACCCCCTCTTTTCAAGCCAATTTTGTGCCCTAAAGAGCAGCAAGCAGTTCAAAAATCGTCGACCAGCAGGCTGCCTCCGAATACATACCAAGTGATTCAGCATCCCTCCTTAAAACTGAACCCAAGCCCAAGATAGCTTCCTCCACCCCTGTGTGCCCCTGTAAACGACAGAAATTTCCTCCCCAAACCCCAAGGTTCCCGATAGATCGAACTTTTCCTACCTGCTAAAGAAAGGAGGAGGGAGAATGTTGCCCCAAAAAAAAAACCCAGAAAGAAGGGGGGAACCCGAAAGATGATGGAAGGAAATGAGGAATGTATGAAGGAAAGATGAGGAGAGCTGAAAGGACAATGGCCAGAGAAAGTGAAGTAGAAAGAAGGAGACATGATGAGAAAATTTTGCAGGGGAGATGACGACGCAGGCAGCGTTAGATGAAGGCTCAGCATTTGTCACCCTGAATTTCATTTTTCAAGCGTTCAGGAGGTGTTTCCATCCCGTTATGCCAAATGCCCAAGTGCCTGGATGTAGAAGCCTTAAAAAGAACTAGTGTTTGCTATGAGCAACATGAGGAAATTGGCAGAGACGTTATTTCTGAACCCCAAGTAATCAAAAGCAGGGAATGACCATGACAGAGAGTAGAATACACGCCTTTCCCCTTTAAAAGGTAGCTAAGAACATTTGAAGAAAACAAGGTAATTTAATTTAAAACACAGGGAGATCCCCAGGAACGACCGAAAATGTCGTTTCCCTGCCAACAAATATCCACATTTGAACTTTTTTGAAAAAGTGCCAAAATGCGCGAGTCCATCTTTTTTAAGAACACAGGAAAAGTGGGAAGAGATTCCAGTAAATATTTTTCCTTTGGAGCAAGCTGTTGCCTTAAAATAAGCAGGAATTTTTTTTTTAATAAAAGAGGCCATTCACTAAAAGGTGTTATCTTGAAACTCAGCCCTGCATCCACTGCAATACTGGTGAAGAGTGGACAAATACGGACTGTAATTTCATGTACTTAAAAGGAATTAAATAACATCTGGGAATAATTTGCCTCCCCGAAGATAAGGGAAGGGAGAGAGAGAGAGAGAAATTTAAATGTCCACCGAAGATTTTTCGCCTCCCGTTTGAGATGGAAAAGCAAACATTTCAGAACTCTAAGGGCAATGAAAATTAGAGACTGTTTGTGTACTTGCTCAATTAATGGAGACCCAGGGAGGAGCAGATTTCCCCTTTCCAGCTAAATTATTTCCGAGCCATCTTAACAGAAGTGAGGAGGTAGCCGTCACTAGGCTCTTTGTCCCCAGAGAGAAAGAGAGGGCAGAGACTCCACTGTTTGAAAGAATCCCCTAAAATATAACATTTTTTTTGAAGTCAAACTCTCGACTCCTGACATTTTGTTCTTTGGAATGCGCCAGCAAAATAAAGCCCCCTCTTTGAAGCGTTCGTGCAAACATTTTTTGCCTTTGAAGTAACGTATGCGTTAATCCCTAAGCATTACATTTAAAGTAGGCTGGAAAAACGAGAACTTAGAGTACCCTGGCTCATTCAACACAATACACACGTGTCTTAATTCGACTTTTGAAGGATCAAAAGAATGCAGGGCTAATGAATTGACTTGTTATTTCAATGACTCTTAATTCACTCCCGGAGAATGAAAGGATTATCTTTTTGCCCTAGGCGCTCAGCCATTGAAACCATTAAAATGCAAATTTGCCCAGCTAGCAGTTTTAACTCACACCTGGTTCTAGAGTTTCTCTGAAGGAAAATAAAGCCTTTTTTAAACGGTCTTTAAATTTCTTCTTTCTGTGCACACGAAACTCCATGCAAAGGACAAGATTCTCTATTTTTTTTTTAGGACAGCTCCAAACGACATTTCTGAAGATTTGTCTCCTATTCACATGCTTGTTTTACGAAATGGAATACCCCATTCTGCAGGACATTTGCCTTTTAGGACATTTTTTTCAAGACTCTCAGATAGACTGCACTACCCTGTGTCATTGAAATCTGCACGCAGTGTACAACTTCCAGAACTATCACGTCTGGAGAACAAGGCTAGAAGCTGCAGATTGTTTGTATGTGTTTGTATGTGTTTTTGTGTGTGTGTGTGTGTGTCTGTCTCTTTTTCATACAGGTGGACCCTAGGACGAGAGCTTTCCGACATGCTGAAGAAGCCCATCCACTCATTGTGTCCAGGTCAAGGAGTCGATTTGGGTAGGAAAGCTGACAGCGCTACTCGTGGGAACCAGGCTGAAGAGGCCTTCGTGAGATCCACCATTACCACCCCCACCGTCACCACCATCGGGCACCGCCAGAGGTTGGAGCCAGCGCACGACGAGGCTACAGTAGAAGCCCTCTCCTTTGCCGTCCTGATGTCCAACCACCATCGTCACGACGACTTCACCCCGTGGGTTTATCCACCACACGCGTGTAAAAGTCAGCGACATCGGAGCCTTCAGCCGGAGAGGGCCGGACCAGAGATGACCAGACCGAAGGGGATCAACGCAGACCAGACTTGTGGACCTCGCATCCCAGCTCAGATGACGGCTTGCACCTGACGCTTTGGAGAGTTCCCCGTTTGATCTGCATTTTCAGCTCATCACAGGTTGACAAAGTACAATCTTGTCTTCCTGCTTTCTGTTTGTGTTTGGGGGGAGATAGGTATGTGAAAGCCCTGACTTTTACTTTGAAAGTGAAACACACAGGCAATCGGCTGTGCCCCCTTTTGTTCCAGGAGGGAGGGAGGCGGTAAATAAAGCGCTCACAGCCCCTGGAAGTAAGTGTGTGCGAGGCTTTCTACCTAAAAATATTGTGTGAGAGAGACTATGATTTGACTTTATATACAATCTACTTCACCAGAAGCACTTTGTGTGTGTGTGCACGGAACTTTGCCCATACTCTACCTTGGCACTCTATGGGTGTTTACGAGATTTTATACCCAAGAACATTAAATTTATAAGTGCCCTTCTACGCAATTTTCTTCACTGGAGACGCTGATGAACTGATTTTGTCTCGCTATTCATTGGCATTCATTTGGACAGTCTTTAGCAAACTGTTGGTTACAGAGCCAATAGGGGACACTAACAATTAGTGATTCTGCACTCCAATGTTTTATTGTGGATTTGCATTATGGATTTTTGGGTTATTGTGTCATGAATGAATTGCCATTATTTGTTGTTATTGTAAACATAGGGACAAAATGTGGTAAAAAGCTTTGTCAGGTGCTCCCAGCAGTTGTCAGCCACCAGAATGCAAGTATAGAAAAAGCTTGAGATCTGGGACAGGTATCATTTTAACTGAGATAACACAAAGGCGGGTCTTCCTTGAGATAAAACTCCCAGAGAGTGGGAAGGCCTTTCCACAATTGTCCTGGAACTAGGTTATTCTGTTAGCCTACAAAAAAAAATTGGGGGGGGGGGTTATACACACCACACACTTGAAAAAGGTTTGGAATCACGTTATGGGTCCTCATGAAACCAGTTGCAAATATTTGTGTATTCTTTATGAAAGATGACAGTATGGACAATCATATTTCTGGTTTTATAATGGTTGTCAAACACTTATGTCAGCATAAGACACTAGCAGATTTCACACACATACCCCTTCTTTGAAGTGTCTACACTTGGGATTAATATGTGCCTCATGTGAATTGTTCAATATGCTATTCACAAAATAAGGGGGAGGAAAGCTATTTTGTCAGTCTGAAACGTGCATGGCCAAAAAGGGTACATGGCAGAACGTAAAAATGGCAAAGGGCAGTCCCTCCCACATTTTTACTTGGACAAACATATATAGATTAGTTGGCCAAGAATGGCATGTATTCTTATAGGTATTTGATTTGCAATGTGAAACTGAAACATGGTGCTTTGTTTTATTTACATTTTTATATA
>JAHTLZ010003542.1:81645342-81658079 GCA_023846285.1 Phrynocephalus versicolor
TACAATTAGAGATGGGCACGACTCAAAAAAATGGTGTTTCGTTTGTCATTTGGTCGTTTAGGGGTCCGTTTCGGTTCATTTCCGTTTTTGTGAGGTTTTTTGCAAAAAAAATCATTTTCGTTTCGTTACGTAATGACCCAAAAAATGAAAACAAAAACGAAAAATTGCTGTTTCGTTACCATTTAGTACAATTCAGTGTATTTGCTGTAATGAAAACGAAGCGGTCGACAAAATTTTTCGTGTTTCGGGTTGTTTCGTTTCATTTTGGAGTCAAAATTCGTTTTTCATTTTGTTACGTAACGAAATGAAAAACACAAAAACGAAAACGAAAAATCGCTCATTTCATGCCCATCTCTATTTACAATTATTACTTCAGGTTTTCAGCAATCTTTTGAGGAAACGGTGCTTTCAGATCTGTGCTGGCATCCTACTTGCCTCTCAAGATCAGCACTCACCTTTCACCTTGAGTCTGGCGGCGGTGGTTCTGTCGGGTGTGCTACAACTATATTCCCCAGAGTCTTCAGGGAGCACGTTATGGATAATCAAGGTGTGGGCAGTTCCTTCTGCTTTGAGTTCAAACTTCTGGCTCGGCTGGATGGGGGACGAACCCCTTTTCCATACAACTTGGGTGCTGGGTTTGGACACATCACAGCGGAGCACCGCCATGCCTTTCTCGTCCACTTCCAGGTTCTCCAGCTGCTTGGTGAAGATCACAGGTGCCGCTAGACAACGGAGAAGAGAGACCTTTGGCTAGACTGGTACAATCAGCGTGCACAGATTTAACTGCACAGTAAAACCCTGATACCCCTGAAATCTGTATCCGCTGGTCCTCTTATCCATAGCCTGAAAATATTTCCAAAACAGAAGACCTTCAAAATATATATAAAATAGAGAAGACAGAATCTGGCAATTGCTCCTGAGTTTAACAGATATTAACATACAACGGGATTCCTGTATCTGTGGGATCGGTGCCCACTGATTCACTTATCTGCAATCAGAACATATTTAAAATATTAAAATAAAAATCCTTGAAATTTCTGTTTCTAAAAATGAAGTTACCAGGACTGGACACTAGAGGGACCCAAAGGCCATGCAATGTCGTGTTTGCTCTTAAAACAGCATTGACTCTAACCCAGTGGTGGCCAAACATCAGCCCTCCAGAGGTTTTGGGTGACAACTCCCACAATCCTTTGCCATTGGAAATGCAGGCTTGGAATTCTGGGAGATGTGTTCCAAAAAATCATGAAGGCCGAAGTTTGGACATGCCTGCTCTTATCCATGTTTTTCACATCTGGTGTGTGTGTGTGTGTGTGTGTGTGTGTGTTGGAATCTATCCCCTGGAGATGGCCCTACTGCCATTTGCAGTGAACACTAAATCGCTTATTTCGCTCATTAGTTGAGTTCAAGTTGTATATTCAAGTTTTTAAGCACAGGAGGAGAAATCTGAGTTTTTGGCTGTAACCCGTAGCATTCTGGAAGCTGTAGTCCGAGCCCACAAAAATCTGCACCACTGTGTTGTTAATTAATTCCTTCCTGCTTCCAAAACTGTGGGTTCGATCTGGGCAGTGTTGACCTGGCTGTTATTATGCCAGAGGAACTTTAGAAACAGTTCGGACTCTTCCTTTTCTGGCCCCGATGAGTCACAAAATTACCTCACAGTTTGTACTTAGGCTGTGTTCGGGCATCCAAAATGGTTCTCAAGTGTCCCGCATCAACCTCATTTTGTGTTCACATGATGTACGTGGAATCTTGCATCCCCACCAGATTTCTCAGGGACCTGCTACTTTCCCCCCCATTCTGTGTTACATTCCATATTAGAGATGGGCACGACTCAGCGAAATTTTTGTTTTTGTTTTCATTTTCGTTTTTCGTTTCCGTTATGCAACGAAAACGAAAATTTTCCAGAAAACAAAACGAAAACGAAAATGGATGCCTAAGGACAACCTGTGGGTTGGAGAGATAGGCAGGATATCTCTCAATGCCATTTGCAGGGAATCGTAAGCAGGTGAAGACATCTGCTTGGGAATACCCTGAAGCAAAGGGTGAATCTCTGTGTGAGACAGAATGCTGGACTGGATGGGCTGTGGCCTGTTCCAGCAAAGCTGATCTTATGTTCTGAATGGAATTTTTAGAAAGGTCTTGATTGCTTCCATGCCACCGTTATTTGTCAAAAGGCAGGCCAGGCTTGGACACAGATTTCCCCCTCAAAGGCCCGTTCACTTACGCTGCACAGTCAGGTGAGCCTCTGAAGAATTCTGCCCGACTCTGAAGCTGACGGCGCCCGAGTCTTCGAGCGCCACCTTCCGGAGAGTGAGGCTGTGAAGTGTCCCCTTCACCCCGATCTCGTTCATTTCATTGGACTGCAGGGGCACCCCGGCCAAGGTCCACTCCACGTCCTTTGCATTCTCCTGGGACACCCTGCACTGAAAGACGGCGTCTTCACCCTCGCGCAAGGTGATGTCCTTCAAGGCCTCCATGATGGTGGCCGGCGGTTCTGAAAACAAAGATAGGGCTTCATCATCCCCTCTTTCTTTCTCATATTTGTCACCCTAGCTGAGAACTGGGAAATCTTGTCATTGCTGACATTCAGCAAAGAAGAGAGTCGTAGAGTTACCAAACTGGAAGGGGCCTTTGTAGGTATCATCCTGTTCCACCTCCGGTTCAAGCAGATCTGACAGATGGCGGTACACTTTTCTCTTGAATGCCTCCACCGTTGGAGATCTCATCACTAGACATGGGCGCGAACACAACAACGAACCAGGAAGTAAATTGTTGGTTTGTTGATTCAGGTCCGTTTGGGTTTGTCCAACCCGGAGAGCCCCAACATTCCCGAACCAATGTACTTTTCCCTGATTTAATGAACTTCCTGGTTCGTTCCCGTGCCACCACACATGCACAGCCTACCCTCTGCCCCTTCCTATTCCCCTCATCACTTCCCAACCTTGTCCTCCGCTGACTCCACCTCTGCCACCATCTAGAGCAGAGGTGGTGAACCTTCGGCCCTCCAGATGTTTTGGACCACAACTCCCACAGCCCTTTGTCATTGGCAACACAGGCTTGGAATTCTGAGAGTTGTGGTCCAAAACATCTGGTGAGCCAAAGGTTCTCCACCAATGATCTAGAGCAGGCATGTCCAAACTTCAGCCCTCCAGATGTTTTGGACCACAACTCCCAGAGTCCTTTGTCATTGACAATCTAAGCTTAGAATTCTGGAAATTGTGGTCCAAAACATCAGGAGGGCTGAAGTTTGGATATGCCTGGTCTAGAGCAAGGGTGGTAAACTTTTGGCCCTCCAGATGTTTTGGACCGCAGCTCCCGCCATCCTTGATCATTGGCAATCTAGGCTTGGAATTCTGGGAGATGCTGTGCAAAACATCTGGAGGGTAGAAGATTCCCCAGCCCTGATCGAGATGGAGGCAGCAGCCCAGGTATTCTTCTGGGAGCCAGGCTTGTTATCTCTGCTTGTGTGCATGCACCGCCTCTCAGCTGAGAGGCAAGCCATGCACACAGTCAACCGGCCTGTAGGACACACCTGCCTCTCAAGATGGCGTCAGTGCACGCAGCAGCAGGAAAAGACAAGAAGGCAATGGGGGCATGGGAAGAGGGCCAAGGGAAGGTTATGGGGCATAGGGAGACAGGCAGAATATTTTTGGTTTTAGACATTTAAAAGATTCAAATGACCGAAACAAACTGAAAAACACATTCATGATTCATTGGGGGGGGTACACCCTGTAAATTCGTGGTTCGTGGACTACCACAAATCTTGTAATAACAGATTGTCTATCAACTGTCTTTCTTCCCTCAGCTTAAGAGCATAGAATCATAGAGTAAGGCCCTCAAGTCCAAACCCCAGCAGCTCCGCGCAGGAATACGAGGTGGAAGATTTGTTCCTTGGAAGACACGCCATCGCTGTCGTGTACGTAAGCCAGCCATTCAGAACGGTAGGTCAATTTGCCACCGGCTCAAGAAGAAAATTCTTAAGGTGGTTTGTGGAACTCCTCTCTGCTCCCCAGGTGTTCGTAACTCAAGCTCCCAGAAGCTTTCATCGTCCGCTGCGTGGGACGTGACTTCTGGAAGTGGCAGTCCAAGAACATCTGAGGACCCAAGGATGGAGACCATCGCGCTAGAGCCCAGTTCCTTTGGGAGGCAATGAAGAAGTCAATCCAAATTCCCTAAAGGATTTTCTCACAGGCCTGATCCATAGGGTTCTCCCTGATTGCTTACATCTTAGCATCCCACCCAGGCCTCCCTTGGCTTTGTCCCATCGGTGCAAACTCAGTTCTCTCTGGTCCCTCTAGAAAGAGCCTCCTAAAAGAGCTATAGCCACCAGCCCACCTTTCACCAGCAGAGCCGCCGTCGTCTTGTGGTCTTGGGTGGAGCAGGAGTACTCGCCCGCGTCGGCGGCACTCAGCTTGCAGACGGTCAGCTCCACTGTAGCGCCCACTTGCTTCATCTTGTGTTTGTCCCCAGAGCGCAGCAACACCCCCTCTTTCTTCCACTGCACGGGAACGCCGGGCTTACTGAGCTCGCAGGTGAGGGTGACTGTGGCACCTTCGTCCGCCTGCTGGTTCTCCAGGAGCTTTGTAAAAAGCACCGGCAAAGCTAGAGGGAGAGGAACGAGAGAAGCCCGGGCATCAGACACGAGGACTGGTTAACTCCTCCTTGCTTTCGCGCAGATTAAATCACGTCCCAAGACGTGAAATTTTGGTCCAGCCAAGCTTCCTCTAGAAGCATTTGGGAGAGAGCAAAGGGGCAGGATCAATGCAAAAGACTTTAAGTAAGTCTAGTCAGTAGGAAGTGGAGAGCTCGGTCGTTTACGTCTCTGGCTTTGGAGCCAGAGGTTGGAAGTTTGATTCAATAATAAGGCCACACCTGGAGTATTGCATACCATTCTGGTCAGCACATCTCAAAAAAGACATAGTGGAACTGGAAAAGCTGCAGAAGAGAGCGACTAAAATGATTACTGGTCTGGGGCACCTCCCTTATGAGGAAAGGCTAAAACATTTGGAGCTCTTTAGTCTGGAAAAAAGGCAAATGGGGTGGGATATGATTGAGACGTACAAAATAATGCAGGCCTGAGTCAAGTGGATAGAGGGACACTCTTCTCCCTCCCACAAAATACCAGAACTAGGGGACATCCACTCAAACTGAGGGCTGGGAGAGTGAGAACAGACAAAAGAAAATATTTTTTCACCCAGCGTGTTGTTAGTCTGTGAAACTCCCTGCCACCGGATGTGGTGATGGCATCTGGCCTGGGTGCCTTCAAAAGGGGATTGGACAGATTCCTGGAGGAAAAGTCCATCACGGGTTACAAACCATGATGGAAATGTGTCATCTCCAGGCTTAAAACCAGGGTACTTCAAGGGCCAGATGCAGGGGAGTGGGATCAGGAGACAGAGATCTAGTCTCATGCGCTCCCAAACACATCTGGTGGGGCCACTGTGAGATACAGGAAGCTGGACTAGATGGGCCTTTGGTCTGATCCAGCAGGGCTCTTCTTAGGTTCTTAGGTTCTTATTCCCCACTTGGCCTCCCTGTCAGGGGCCAAGTGGGGAATATTGATGACCCTATTGATGGCTGATAGGGTCCCTTCCAGCTCTCTGAATTTCTAGGATTGTCTGCCTGCCTGTCTGCCTGCCTGTCTGTCTGCCTGCCTGCCTGCCTGCCTGCCTGTCTGTCTGTCTGTCTGTCATCGGTGTGCAGACTAGCACTTCTGGACCAACTTCCAGAGTGGAAAACTCCCAGAACCAGAGGGCATAAACAAAACAAAAAAACCCTACACATCTCAATTGAAAATCAAACGACACTGATTCCTCTGTCGTTCTGTGTGTAAAGATAATGAAGGGGCCTACAAGGTCAAGTCCAACACCCTCCTCAAGGCAGGAGTCCAAATCAAAGCAGATCTGACAGCCTTGGAGCACTCGCCACTTCTTGAGGTAATTTGTTCCATTGTTGTACTGCTCTAACAGTCAGGAGGTTTTTCCTGATATTTCACCTAAGTCTGTTTTCCTGAAGTTTGAGTCCCTTGCTGTGTGTCCTACACTCTGGGAGGATCGAGAACTGATCCTGTCCGTGCCTTGTAGGACAGCCTTAAAACTCTGAAACTTGCCACCTTATCTCAGCCTTCTTTTGTCCAGGCTCAACCTGCCCGGTTCCCTCAGTCTTTCCTTATAGGGCTTCAATTCAAAAGCCTCTGCTCATCTGCTATGCTAAACAAGTACAGTAGGACCCCAGTAGCCGCTGAGGATTGGTTCCAGGCTTTCCCGTGGATAATGAAAACCGTGGATAAGAGAGAACGCTTTCCCACCCATCCCCAAACTGCTGTTTCCTGACAGTAGCTTGCTTTATGACTGCTGTTTTGAGACAGTAGCTTGCTTTACAGCTGCTATTTGTGATAATAGCTTGTTTTACAGCTGCTGTTTGTGACAATAGCTTGCTTTGTGGCTGCTGTATTATTTAATTTTTTTCCCTCTGCCAACCGTGGATAACTGAATAAGTGGATAATGAATCAGTGGATATAGGAGTCCTACTGTATGCAAGTCCATTTTTAACCCTAGAGCAAAACCCAAAAAGGACTTCCTCCTCACCTCTGACCAGCAGGGATGCTGTGGTCTGATGGTCACCCGAGTCACAAGTGTAGTCCCCAGAGTCCTCCGGCTGCGCGTCGTGAATGAGCAGTTCCACCGTAGAGCCCTTTTGTCTCATCTCGTATTTTTCGCTGGCCCGAAGTTTGAGGGGCCCTTTGCTCCACCTCACGGGGGCCTCCGCTTTAGAGAGCTCAGCCCGAAGGGTGGCTGTAGAGCCTTCCTCCACTTCCTGATTCTCAAGTTGGACTTCAAACAGGACTGGGATGGCTGAGAATCACAGAGGGGAGGGGAAAAGAGACCCGCACAATGACCCTGAATGACATTTTTTTTTTAAAAAAAAACAGAGGACCTTCAGAAATATAAATAATTGATTTTCTCCCTTATGGAGAAGACAAAAACTGCCAAACACTCCTGCGTATAAGATATGAACATATCGTGTATCCGCTGATTCATTTATCCACAATCTGGACATATGAAAAATTTTAAAATGAAAAATGCTCGAAATATATGTGTATATAGATATTTCTAAAGGAGAAGTTACTAAAATTGGCCACTAGATGGAGCGAGAGACCATGCTATATGGATCGCTTTTGCTATTAAAATAGTGTTTGCTATCATCTGCATTTCCCATCATCAACAGAGGGGCTGGGAAGCAGAGGCGTAGCCAGGATTTGAAGTGCCTGGGGACAAAATGTGTTTTTGCACCCTTCCTGCCACACACCACACATCGCACCCACCCAGCAGCGGGGGGGCGGGCGAACCTTGTGGGTGTGGGGTGGGCGAGGAAGAGGAAGAGGAAGAGGAAGAGGAGGGCATTGCGGCCATTGCGCTCCTGCCTGCCTGCCTGCTTCGCCACTGGCCTGGCCCGTGGAGGCGGAGGCGGCGGAGGGGATGCCGTCGCCAAGCCTTAGGGCAGGCCTGCCCGAAGTCCAGCCCGGGGGCCAAATCCGACCCGTCAGGCTGGTCCGGCTGGCCGCCCCTCCCTCCCGCGGCTGGCTGGCCTGCCCCTCCCTCCCACTTCTTCGCTTATGGGTCAGTGGGTGGGGCTTGCAGTGGGATGGCAGGGTCAGGGAGCAACGGCCCCTGACACATTCTCGGCCACCAAATCTGGCCCTCCTTACAAAAAGTTTGGGCACCCCTGCCTTAGGGGAAAGGAGGACTGCTGGGTGGCGGGAGGGTGCACAGCTTCCTCCTGCTGCTCCCCCTCCAGGCGCCCCCAGATTGCTGTGCCTGGGGCAGATGTACCCTTCTGCCCTCCCCTAAGTACGCCCCTGCTTGGAAGCGGTGAATAAACACCATTGACAATGACATGAAGTTGTCCCAGGTTCACCCGGACCTAGCCCAGTGGAAGACCAAAAGAAGAATAGTTTCACCACCAAGAGGGACAACCACAAGGAAAAAGAAGGATACAGGGGCTTGGAACTGATCACCCATAAATACAGGGGTTCTAATGTATTTCTTTAACTTGGAGTTTAAGGAAATACAGTTAGCGCATTAATTCCATCTCAATGACGAAGGTGAGCCCGTTCTGATGTAGGGAAAGGCCTACCTTCCACAGAAATTGTGGCCGTGGTTTTCTGGTTGCCAATATCACAGGTGTATTTGCCGGAGTCCGATGGCTTCAGATTAAAAATCTTTAAGGTATGGATCGTTCCTTCTCGTTGGATTTCATACTTGGAGCTTGGGGAGATCACCTGGGCCCCCTTCTTCCACGTGGCCGAGACGTTCGGCTGGGTGACCTCGCACGTCAGGATTGCGGTGCTGTCCTCTTGCAGATCTTTGTTGGTCAGCTCTTCTTTAAATACGGGAAGTGGGGCTGAGAATAAGAACACGGCAAGAGAGTTGAAAACCAGCAGGAAATGGGCAAAAAAAGAGGTCCTTTTCAACCATTTCACTTCACTTCATTGGCTCCAGGCTCAACCCATGAACAGTAAGGAAACAGAAGTAATAATTCAAAAATGAATCTTGCATATTTAACATTCAGGATCCATAAGAACATAAGAACATCTAGTCCAGCTTCCTGCACAGTGGAACCTGGACTTACATACTGCTTGACTTGCATCATATTTGACTTGCAGCAAGAAGGGGCCTGTTTGACTTGAGTCGCAGGCTTTGACTTACATCTCGGAGCCCTGGCGCAAGGCACTGGAATCGGGCGGCAGCCACAACCCAGCATCGCGGCTGCCACCTCCCAACTGCTCCTGCCTTCTTCCCCTCCTCCGGCAGCGGCGGCTTCAGCGAGGCCAGCTCTGAGCACCTGGAGCTGGTCCTCGGCCTCACCGAAGCTGCTGCTGCTGCCAGAGGAGAAGAAGGGCCGGGAGCTTTCAGCTGGCCTCGCTGGTTAGACAGTTGGCTCAGTCTTGTAAAAAATCTGGCTGCAGAAGTCTGGTCCACAAGGGAAGCATTTTAGTTGGGGAGCTGTACAGTTGTGGGACTCTAATGGTAAGCATAGAGTTGTTCAGAACTTGGAACGTCAGGTTAAAAATCAGTAAAACTTAAATGTTAGACATTGTTGCTATGAACATTAAAAAGTGGAGGCGTATAACTTGTGGACTATAATTCCACTGCCTCCTCCTCTCTTTGAAGAGACATTTCATTTACATCCCCAGAAGGAATCTCCTATCCCAGTCAAATTTGTGTTAAATTGCTGTTTTCTGGGGTCTTTTTCATCATCTGGAATGGATTAATCCGCTTTCCCATTACTTTCTATGGGAAACATTCGTTTTACTTAAGTCATGTTTGACTTAAGTCTAGACCACTGGTACGCATTAATGATGTAAGTCAAGGTTCCACTGTATCTCACATTGTGGCCCCACCAAATGCATCTGGGAGCACATGAGACTAGATCTCTGTCTCTTGATACCACTCCCCTGCATCTGGCCCGTGAAGGACCCCGGTTTTAAGCCTGGAGATGTCACATCTCCATCATGGTTTGTCACCTGTGATGGACTTTTCCTCCAGGAATCTCTCCAATCCCCTTTTGAAGGCATCCAGGCTAGATGCCATCACCACACTTTGTGGCAGGGAGTTCCACAGACTAACAACACACTGGGTTCTGAGTCACAAGTCAAGTTGAGTCTTTGGAGGGGGAAAACACCTGAGTCAATTTTGAATCTTGCAAATTTCGATCTGACTTGACAGCGAGTCACATGACTCACGTCTACATCCCTGCCTTTTAGGGAAACAATGAACAAGCTGGCCTGATGGGTGCTTGATAGCAACCCGCAGGAGCTGCGATGCTGTCAGATATTAGTTAGTGAAATATATGTATTAGACAGGATGTTCTATATATTTATCTGATATGTATTTAATTGATTTAAAGATGGAGTCTGTAAAAGTGCAAAGTCACAGTGACTCAATGTATAGTTTTTTCTAATGGAGTGCAGTTGTTAAGAATGAACATAATGAATTTTGGCTGATGCAAGGGGTTCCAATAGCTATGAGGTAATGTCATTCATGATTGGACAGAGACATGTATAAAACTGTTCTGTAAATCATTGTTCATTAGGCCTTCCTTGAGTAAGGCACCCAACTTTGTTGCTCTGCCACATATTTTGTCGATGTAACATATGCTGTTGTGCTGTTATGCTGTTGAACTTTGTATAAGTTCTGTGATGCTGTGATGTATTTTTGTATAGATTGTACTATAGCTGTTTGGTTTTAAGAAAACTCTGTCTCTGGCTAACTATTTATTCAATGAGTATTGCTGATCAAATAGCACAAAACTCTGACAGATGCTCCTCGTTACCTTTCACTTTGAGCTGTGCCGTGGAAGTATACGGTCCGACTCGGAAAGTGACCGTGCCGGACTCTTGCTGGGTGACCTTTCTCAGCTTCAGTCTGTGGAGCCTGCCGTCTTCCACGGAGATCTCATTCATCTCGTTGCTCTGGAGGGAGGTGTCTTGCAGCTTCCATTCCACGTCCCTGGCGTGGTCGTGGGAGACCTTGCACTCAAAAGCCACATCTTCCCCTTCAAACACTTCAGCGTTCTTCAGACCCCGGATGATGGTGACATCAAGGGCTGCAGGGAGCACAGAGGGCTTACGTGAGCAGGGGAGCGGGTGGGAGCACAATCTTGCAGGCGGACTGGAGCATGGGAAAACTGCTTTGCTGAACGACATCACCCACAATTCAGCAGGCGGAATGTCACCAGCTCCATGGCAACTGTGAGCCTCGTGGCGCAGTGGTTCAATGCCTGTCCTGCAGGTAAAACTGTGCTCACGACCTGGGGTTCAATCCCAGGTAGCCGGCTCAAGGTTCACTCAGCCTTATAGAATCATAGAATCATAGAATTATAGAGTTGGAAGAGACCTCATGGGCCATCGAGTCCAACCCCCTGCCAAGCAGGAACCCCTTCACAATATTTCCGACAGATGGCCATCCAGCCTCTGCTTAAATACCGTCAAAGAAGGAGACTCTACCACCCTCCGTGGCAACATATTCCACTGCCGAATAGCTCTAACTGTCCTGAAGTTCTTCCGAATGTTCAAATGGAATCTCTTTTCCTGTAGTTTGAAACCATTGCCCCGAGTCCTAGTCTCTGAAGCCATGGAGAACAAACCTGTTCCCTCTTCAATATGACATCCTTTCAAATATTTAAACATAGCTATCATATCCCCTCTCAGTCTTCTTTTTGATAGGCTAAACATTCCCAGTTCCCTAAGCCGTTCTTCATAAGACATCTCTTCCAGGCCTTCAACCATCCTAGTCGCTCTCCTCTGCACCTGCTCGAGGTTGTCAACATCCTTTTTAAACTGAGGCCTTCCATCCTTCCGAGGTCGGTAAAATGAGTACCCAGCTTGCTTGGGGGGGGCAATGGGTAGCCTGCACACTGTAATTAAAATTGTAAACTACTTGTAGTGGTATGGGGCGATATGTAAGCAGAACTGCCTGTGGATTTCAAAGGAAATGTTGTTCAAAAGAAGAAAGGATGTTGGACAAAAACCAGTGGCTTTTCTTAAAATCCAATCGATTTAAATCACAATTTAATTTTTTTAAGAAAACTCATTTTAAATTTAAATTTAAAAATTTACCACTGATGATTTTAAATGGATCAATTGATAGTTTAAATTTAAAAGTTATCAAATGTAATCATTTTAAAGATTTAAATGGTCAGAAATGTAAATTTTAAACATTTAAATCAGTAATTTAAATCTTTAAACATCTGTTTTGTTGACAATTTACATCTTAAAAATGATTTAAATTTGATTAGTAAATGGCTATTATTCTGTTGCTGGTCACAATGGCAACCCTTTCCTAGGTTTTACTAAACTAAAATAGTCCAGAAGAATTTCACCTGTTCCCCAGATGTGGCCTCACTTCTTCTTTTTTTGGCAAATATCATGTTGGTATCTGGAAGCTGAGTCATGGCTACTAGACTTCTTCTTCTTGAGAGCTAGAAATGTTTCACTGCTCATCCAAACAGCTTCATCAGCCTGAATCCTGAAGCTGTTTGGATGAGCAGCAAAACGTTTCAATCTCTCAAGAGAAAGAAGTCCAGTAGCCCTGACTCGACTTCCAGATATACTTACCTGGATGACTGAGAATCTTCACAGACATCACGTTGGTATGCGTTGTGAGCCTGCCAAAGTGCCATGTGCACTAATTAATGAAAGAGACTGCCCTTATCCTTGACCTCCATGGCCTTGAGGCAGATTGGACTACCAGATTGCAATAATGGCCGTTACAAACGGGTTGCCTCTTACCCTTCACGGTCAATGTCGCCGATGTAGTTTGCTCTCCAGTGGTGCAGGAATACTCCCCACTGTCCTCAGGCGTTACGTTGTGGATCAGCAGCTGGCGAGTGGTCCCGTCCTGCCTCATTTCATATTTATCCCCTGGGTGAAGCAGCACGCCCCCCTTCTGCCACTCCACGGGTGCCTTGGCCACGGTCACCTCGCAGCGGAACCGGGCAGTCCCTCCTTCCTCAGCTTTCTCGTTCTTCAGCTTCTGCTTGAACTCAGGCTTGAGAGCTGTAAAGGCAAGAACAGGGGATGAAGGCAAAGGGTTCCAGTGGCGGAGCACAGGGAGGAAGACCGGACAAACCATCCTGGGAGGGTGAAGCGTCGGCGCCATCGTGCTGCGGAACAAAAGCCGTTTGGTCCTCCGAGAGGCAAACAGACCATCGGTGGAAAACATACGAGGAAAACA
>JAHTLZ010003542.1:81687610-81700545 GCA_023846285.1 Phrynocephalus versicolor
TAGATAGATAGATAGATAGATAGATAGATAGATAGATAGATAGATAGTCTGACTTATCTCACATATGGTAATGTGGTATTTGGACTGAAGGATAAGGGTGACAGGAAAAATGAACAGTCTGACCAGCAACAAATACGCCTCTTGGGCACATGAATTTTTCTCCCATGGCACCGAGATCAATGTCACGCATCACCTTCCACGTAGAACTGAGCACTGCTCTTTTCGTCGACGGCATCACAGGTGTAAACACCCTCGTCCCCAAACTCGGCCTCGTTGATGATGAGCTTCCTGTAGACTCCCTCGCTCAATATCTCATACTTCTGGCTAGGATGGATCTTTTTGTTGTCCTTATACCAGGTGACCTCTGCGTTGGCACGGGAGACCTGGCACTCCAGCACGCCCCGGTGCTTCTCCATAGCGGTCTTCACACGGAGCGGTTTTGTAAACCTTACAGGCAGCTCTAAAGGAGAGCAAAGCAAGGAGGAGGAAGAGGAGGAGAACAAGAGAGAGAATGAGAAAGAGAATAATCTTAGAAGGGCAGAGTTGTCAAGGAGGCCCAGTGGGGAATCGAACTCCCGACCTCTAGATCTGCAGCCAGCTGCCTAAGCCACTGAGCTGCCCAGAGAATCAAAACAAGGAGAAGGTAGAACTAAAACAATGTGTGTTCATAGAGTGCTTTCTGGAGTTCAAGGTGGTCTTGTCTGGTTTAGTTCTGCAACTAAGCAGGAGAGATGTAGACTTCAAAGGATCATTGGAACTGCAGAAAAAATTATTTTTACTAATTTGCCATCTGTTGTGGAATTGCATACCACACGAGCTAAAAAGAGGGCGATGAAGATATATACAGATTCCACACATCCTGGACATAACCCGTTTCAATTGTTACCCTCAGGGCGACATTTTAGGGCATTGCATACTAGGACAACTAGATATAAAGATAGTTTCTTTCCAGGTGCTATCAAACTGTCGAATAATTAATTTTTACTTCTTTTCTTCCTTTTTAAATAATAGGTTACATTGTATTTTTGTACTGTGTTTTTATTGTTGAATATATGATTGTTATTTTTCCTTCTTATATATGGAGAGCATTTTAAAAAAAAAACAAATTCTGGGTGTGTCCAACCACATTTGGCCAATAAAAAGGATTCTGATTCTGATTCTGATTGTGTTTCCCAAACATTATGTTGAACGGCTGAAAGTTGTTTGATCGTTCTGCTGCACAACGGGCTGCTGAAGAAGGGGGACACCTTTTTACGGAACTTGCATAGCCATGCTTCTAGTCCTTAAAGTATGCTGGATCTCTGTTGCTATGAACGGGATGCACTCTGTCACTGATGTCTGTACAACCGAGTTTAAGGAGAAGCCAGGCAGGGCTACAGCCGGGAGAGGGATACTTTTCACTGACAATCCAGGATCCTTGCCCAATGACATTTATGATCACCTCCACTGGTCACTGTCTCCCCAGGCCCAGAAAGGGGTCCCAGGTGATGTCTCTGTGCAGAGATGGGCACGAATCCATTTGGCCGGCTTCGTCAAAATCCACACACGGGGCATCGCAGGAGCTCATGCTTCTCCTTCCCCACCATCTCCGGCAGCTGACCCCTCAAATGAAAAGGCAGCAATTATGAAGCCATTGAGTGGTCAGCTGGCCAAAGAGGAGGGGGCAAGGGAACCTCAAGCCCCTGTCCAGACTGGACCGCCACCCAAGGAGTTGGACCAGGGTGGTGTGCGCTGGACTGTGAGTAGGACAGCTGGGTGGGTGGGAGAGGGAATTTCGACGAAGCAGACTGAATCGGTTTGTGCTCATCTCAGTCCAAACTACATGGGCAAGAGTGGAGCTCTGTCTCTACACTGGTACAAGGCATATTTTTGTTCAAGGATGTGTCTTTCTCAACTCTGCTTTTCGCAGATTGGCGAGCGTTGCTTTCTGATTGGTCCTCCAGTGGGTTCGGCAAGTCTAATTGCTCAGACACGAATTCTACTATAGTTGTTGTGTAGAGATGGGCACGAATCAAAAAAATGGCATTTCGTTTGTCGTTTGTCGTTTGTAGGGTCCGTATCGGTTCGTTTCCGTTTTTCACGAATTTTTGCAAAAAATTTGTTTTCATTTTCGTTCATTTCATTACCATTTTGTTACCATTTATTTCATTTTTTTGTGATTTTTTTTAGGATATTAAGCAATTCACTCATATTGCAGTAACGGAAATGAAATGCATGACAAAATTTCCGGTGTTTCTGTTCGTTTCGTTTCATTTTAGAGACAAAATTCATTTGTTGTTTTGTTACGTAACGAAACGAAAAAAATGAAAACGGAAACAAAAATTGTTCGTTTTGTGCCCATCTCTATTGTGAGTTTTTCGGGCTGTTCGGCCATGTTCTGGAAGTTTTCTACTCCTCTGCTTCTACAGCTTCTGCTGCTACCATCTTCTAAGGGCAAACCGGCCACCTGGGGTTGTCAGATCCCCACTGCCACCTGGCAAACTCCCAGGCAGCAGAATTTCCCTGTTCGCAACTCAATCTCTTGGCATTCGTGCCTGAGATCAGTGGTGCTGAACTGATACATCAAGCAGGTATTTCCTGTTTGAATTTTATGAAATTTCCAAGCTTGAGAGGCACTCGAAGAAAGATGATTGTGGCGGAGGGACTGCAACGCCCAACTCCTTACCTTTCACTTTCAGTTGTGCTCGGGATTCAGCCTTTTCGGCAACAAATTTGATCTCTGCCGAATCCTGGACCTCCACGCTCTTGTAGACCAGCGCGTAACTCTTTCCTACAAAAAGCAGAATATGAGAGTACCTTTGGAGTCCGCCCTTTGGTCTCCACTGCCTTCCTAAGCTCATCCCGACTGCATCCCCCTTCTGCTTGCCTTCTCCTTACCATCTTGCCGTAACTTCACATTTTCCCCAGCTCTGATTTTGTGGTCGTTGCTGAACCACTGGGTTTCCACCTCATCGTGCGAAATCTCACAGAGGAAGGACGCGCTCTCTTTTTCATTCACTTCCACGTCTTCCAGGGGCTTCACGATCTTGATGTCTCGGGCTAAGGGATCACAAAAGACGCAACTTCAATGGCCCTAATTTCAGCTGTGGAGGCAACAGATGCCCAGTGCGGTGTAGTGGTTAGAGTGACAGGTTGTTTTCTCAGGATTTAAATATCTCCTGAAGCTGATGAGGCAGAGATGGGAGTCATTTAAAATATGAGTGCATGGGTTTTACCTACTCTGTGACTAGAAAAAAATGAATCGAGTAAGTAGGGGGATTTTAATTGGAGAGGAGGGTGATGAATAAGGTCCCAAGGTCATAAGATGCTTCTGAAGTACCCAGGCAGAAGATGATTTGAAAACTTGGTAATGACTTTCATGTTGGAAAAAGGTGCAAATGTATCAAAAGTATTGAATAAGGAGATGGATGAAGCATACCTGGACTTTCCTTTGCCAGGTCCTGGTCATCCTCTCTGGCTCCCTTTTAAATGAAAGGCTCACCATGTGTGATCAAGATTATGAATCATGCCACAGTCCTCACTGAGGTCATAGAATCATAGAATCATAGAGTTGGAAGAGACCTCAAGGACTATCTAGTCCAACCCCCTGCCAGGCAGGAACCCCCATCACAGGACTCCCGACAGATGGCCATCCAGCCTCTGCTTAAAAACCCCCAAAGAAGGAGACTCCACCGCCCTCCTTTGGGGCTGCATATTATTCCACTGCTCAACAGCTCTGTCAGGAGGTTCTTCCTAATGTTCAAATGGAATCTCTTTTCCTGCAGTTTGAAACCGTTGCCCCGCGTCCTAGTCTCTGAAGCCATGGAAAACAAACCTGTTCCGTCTTCAATATGACATCCTTTCAAATATTTAAACATGGCTATCCTATCCCTTCTCAGCCTTCTTTTTGTAAGCCTAAACCTTCCCAGCTCCCTAAGCCAGTGGTTTAGCCATTACTAAGCCATTACAGGCAATGGAGTGGTCTATGCATTCATATATATCATCCAGGCTCCAAATATGACCCTACTTACTAATATGAAATGCAATGGAATTTCCTTCTACCACACAGAGGATGATTATCAGCACATGCATGGACAGTGAATGATGTAAAAGTTCTGCCTGTAACACTCGATTTGTAATCCTTACACAAGACAGTCCTTGATACAAATAGGATGGACTCATTAATGGACGCCGGAGAACCTTCTCACTGGCTAGGTTCCATATTTTTTACGGATTTATCTAGTAAACCATGATAGCTTCAATTTTGTCCTGAAAACTTACCAAGGACTTCCAAAGTGGCTACGCTCTTATCATCAGTGGCATCACACATATATTTCCCTTGATCTTCGCGTTCACATTTGTGAATTGTGAGGCTTCTCTTTGTCCCGCGAGCAACTATTCCAATATTTTTATTTGGCCGTAGCTCGATTCCATCCTAGAAGGGAGAAATCAAAGTGGTTTTTGAGCATCTTGCATTTTTAGAAGTTTTTGCAAAACCAGCAGCGTCCTACTGTTTTAAAGACAACGCCGCTATTTCATTCATGGTTCCTACAGTTCTTTTCAAACAAGGTGTAATTGAGCTCTGTGAATAAGCCCCAAACACAATTCTCATTGACTTTCAGAAGCATTTTTCAGGAATGCAACAGACTTCAGAACTCGCTCTGGACATAGATATCTCAGGAGAGAAAATGCCTCCATATGGTTCAGAAGGGAATGACTTCTCATTCCTTCCTTGGTGCTCTAGAACATCCTCAGTTGACATCAGAGTGCCAAATTGGCTCTCCATCTCCCAGAATTCCCCAAGGAGCTGCACTTAGCCTGGGGAATTGTGCAACTTGCTCGAACAACTGAAATCGACATTCTTCTGAGATTGATCTCTGGGGTGTGTGAAGTCTAATTTCTGCAACTTCAAAGCAAAAGCAAAGTGTTCTGCTTACATACCACCCCATAGTGCTCAAAGCACTCTCTGGGTGGTTTACAATTTACTTTATGCAGGCTACAAATTGCCCCTTCCTCTCCCAAGCAAGCTGGGTACTCATTTTACCGACCTCGGAAGGATGGAAGGCTGAGTCAACCTTGAGCCAGCTACCTGGGATTGAACCCCAGGATGTGAGCACAGTTACAGCTGCAGTGCAGCTGTTGAACCACTGCGTCAGGAGGCTCTTCTAATTCAAACAAGTTTCACAAGGATGCGAATTATATTTGCCACCTGGAGTCCTCAAGCAGGATGAGATAACCCTAGTTAAATACATATTTAATAACCATGTCCTGCCTACATTTCGAAAATGATAGATGTCTCAACCTTCTGCAGCGAAGCTAACAAAGAATCTTGCATAATCTGGACTACTAAGCTTTATTTGACAAAGGTTTTTTATTTATTATTTTTGGCTGACTTCAACCCGCTTACACTCTTGAAGACTTGTGCTCACCCTCCCCCCCCCAAAAAAACTGGTCTCCCAAATCAAGATCGGCACAAACCAAATCATGAACCAGAAAGAAATACAAACCCAACATGGACCCAAAAAATGAAGGGCAAACCAGTCCATGGTTTGTGGTTTTTCCAGTCAGTGCCCATTTCTAAATGACAATATTCTTTCTTGATTTGGGGTCACAGAATAATACACTTCATGTTTCTTTAGCAAAAAGCAATGCATTAGTTCACAGTAGAGATGGGCACAGAATGAACATTTTTTTGTTCCCATTTTTGTTTTTTTGTTTCGTTACATAACAAAATGAAATGACAAACAAATTTTGTCTCTAAAATGAAACGAAACGAACAGAAACACCGGAAATTTTGTTGTGTGTTTCGTTTCCGTTACTGCAATATGAGTGAATTGCTTAAAATCCTTTAAAAAATCACAAAAAATTGAAATAAATGGTAATGAAATGGTAACGAAACGAACAAAAATGAAAACGAATTTTTTTGCAAAAATTCACGAAAAACAGAAACGAACCGAAACGGACCCTCCAAATGACAAACGACAAACGAAATGCCATTTTTTTAATTCGTGCCCATCTCTAGTTCACAGTCATACACCTCGAGCCATTCAATGCCTATTTATTCCCCGCCTGGGTTTAGCTGCCCTGGCTCTTGGGTTCATCCCAGGTAACAGGACATGGAACATCGTTCCCACGAGAGCTGTGGCACAAGAATCCATGCCAGGTCCCCTTTCCTAGGGAGGAATTGTCACCTGACACAAGTCAAGCCAGTACCTTACGCCACTTGACATCCGCATTTGGCCTGGAAAGTTCACACTCCAAGGTGACTTTGTCCTTGTGCTGAACTTTGATGTCGACCAAAGGTTTGACTATTTTCACCGGGCTTTCTGCCAAAAACAAAATGAAAAGGAGATGAACAGGGCAATAAGAGAACCTTCGTGCTTGTGACACAGGCATGATTGAACAAGAGTCGTTTTCCCACAAACAGAAACACATGTATTCACAGAAAGAGAGAGAGAGAGAAATGCCACTTAGGGCAATGAACCTGGAGACTTCATAAACGGTTTTGCTTCTGCCAAAGTTCTGCTTCTGCTTATATACCACCCCATACCACTTCAAGTAGTCTCTGGGCAGTTTACAGTTTCAATTATTACAGTAGGCAGGCTACACATTGCCCCCACCCACCCTCAGCGTGCTGGGTACTCATTTTACCGACCTCGGAAGATGGAAAGCTGAGTGAACCTTGAGCCTGCTACCTGGGATTGAACCCCAGGTCGTGAGCAGTTCTAACTGCAGTATTGGCATTTAACCACTGTGCCACAAGGCTCCTATGAAGATATGAAGGCTTGCCCAAAATCTTGATTCATTGAGAGACACAAGCCAGGGGCTTGGTAGTTATGAAATTATGTAGGATAACTTCCACTCCCTAGGAACTGATTGTGCTGCTAATAGAGATGGGCATAAACCCATACATCCCAGTTTGCCCCATCTCATAAAAACAGCAGCGTGGGCGGTGCTTCTCCCATCCTCACCCTCCTCTAGCTCAACCCGCCACTCCCCAGGCCCAGCATCCTCACTTCCTCCACCTCCTCAGTGCATGTTCTGGTCCTGGCAATAGCCAGTAGAGATGGGCACAAATAAAAAAAATGGTATTTCGTTTGTCGTTTGTCGTTTGGAGGGTCCATTTTGGTTCGTTTCCGTTTTTCATGAATTTTTGCAAAAAAAATCGTTTTTGTTTTCGTTCATTTCGTTACCATTTCATTACCATTTATTTCATTTTTTGTGATTTTTTTTTTTTAGGATTTTAAGCAATTCACTCATATTGCAGTAACGGAAACGAAATGCACGACAAAATTTCCGGTGTTTCTGTTCGTTTCATTTCATTTTAGAGACAATTCTTCGTTTCGTGCCCATCTCTAATAGCCAGTCTTCTCTGCCCTGTCCTCTGGGCTGATCTCCCACTCAGAGGAAAGAGTGGGGGCAGAGAAGCCTGTGCTCCTGCTCTCGACTGGCAGATTAGCCCAGGAGGTTGGAAAAGCAAGCAAGATGGGCCTGGGGAGTGCCTGAATGGCTGAGAAGTCAGCGGAGGGGAGCAGCAGCCTCTGTCCTGTTGCCTTTGTGAACTGGGACAAAATGGTTCATTCCCATCGCTAGTTGCCAATACTCTTATTATTCAGAGTAAGGGGAAAGGAAGCAACTTGTCACAGTTGCCTAGCAACCACAAGATACATGGGCCCACAAGAAGACTAGCAAGGCAATACAGCAGGTGCATTTGGGGAGGACCACTGTAGTTGCTAGGCAAACACAAAGACATGCTTGAAGCACCCTCACTGTAGCCCTAATCAAGACAGAGGTTACTTGAAAGAGAGGAGAAGGTAGCAAGGAACTCCCATCTTCTCCCTTCATGGTCTCTTCACACAGAAAGTGAAAATCTGAAAGGACCAAGGGGCTTTGATAAAACCATAGAATCAAAGCATAATGGAGTTGGAAGGGAGCTCTAAAGCCATGGAGCCCAGCCCTCTACTCAAGGCAGGAATACAGGTCAAAGCAGATCTGACAGAGAGTTGTCTAAATTTCTCTTGCTTGCCTCCAGAGCTGGAGCACTGGCCACCTCTCAAGGTCATTACTTCCATTGTTGTACTGCTCTAACACTTAGGAAGCGTTTCCCTGATAGTCAACTGAACTCTAGCTTCCTGTAACTTGAGCCCATGGTTGTATCTCCTGCACTCGGGGATGCTCAAGAAGAGATGCTTAAGGCCTTCAAGGCATGAACTGGAACTTTTAAGTTGATAGCCTTTAAGGAAAACTGTTACAGGATGTTTTATAGATGGCATTTTTCACCTCACCGCTTATCTGAGATGTACAATTGTTCACCTAGATGTTGGAAATGTAAACAAGATAGCGGTACTTTCTACCACATGTGGTGGACATGTAAAGAGGTAAACACATATTGGAGAATGGTAAAACTATTTATAGAGAGATCACTGAAAATTAAGTTAGAGCTTCGACCAGAACTTTTCCTATTAAATATAATAGACATAAATATTTCCTTTGATCAAAAATATGTACTCCATCATGTAATAGTTGCGGCAAGGATACTATATGCAAAATTTTGGAAACAACCTGAAGCGCCTACTGAGAGAAATCTTCATGACAAAATAAGAGAATGTATCGAAATCGACAGGCTTTCTGGGTTCCTGAAGGGAGAATATGAAGAGATCTCCAGAAGAAGATGGCAAGAAGTAGTTAACCTACTAACACTTTGATAATACTTTGTGATATCCTGTTATCTATGATCATTATCTTTTGGCTTGATGTATTCAATGTAACTTCTTATACTGTACCCCTTTCCCCCTTTCCCCTTCTTTCCCCTCCCTCTTCCCCCTAAAATCAATAAAACTCTTTAATTAAAAAAAGGGCATGACCTGGAACCCAGATTTGCTGCATAGCCCAGTGGCACCAAGAGTCCTCAAGAGTCACCCTCTCCTTTACAGCCTGTTGCCCTCTGCGCGAAGAGAGCAATGACGGAGGGAGAGGAGGCAAGCCATATCTCTTTGTTCCTTCACGTCCAGGTTAACCACGTCCTGAATCTCTGCAAGACATCTCCCGCGGTCAGCCACAGCCTTCGTTGAATGGAAGAGATGCCACCGGACCTCTTTCGGCCCCTCCCCGTCCCACCAACTGGATGCCTCTGCCCAAACACCCCTAATACAACCCAGGAGCCGGAAGGCAGGGGACGCCTACCTTTCACAGTAAGTCTTCCCGTGATGTGGATGCCTTCTGCCTTGAAAGCCACTAGGCCCGAGTCCTCGATCGCGAGAGAGGAAAGCGTCAGCGAGTGCTTCTTCCCACGGACGCTGATGAGGCAGTTGTCTCTTTGTTTCAGCCGGACGCCGTCCTTCATCCAGGTGGCCTCCACGTCCTCGTGGGTCAGCTCCACCTCAAAGGTGACTGATTCCTTTTCGTGCACCTCCATCGGCTCCAGGCCTTTCACCACTTTGATTGGTCTCGCTTAGGGATGAAGCAGAGTTACAGAAAGGGATGAGAGGGGTTTGGACCAAAGAAGACCCTTGTGGTGGCCATTCCTCCATGGGAGAGGGAAACAGAACATCTCAACGGGCTTTGGGAAACTACACCATGGGCAAAATTTGCAGGAAGAGTACCTAGGGCAGAAGCAGCATGAGTGGCATTTGAGTGGCCTCTGGAAGCTACAGAATCGTGGATCCAACAGGCTTTAAGGACATTGTTTGTTTGTTTGTTTGTTTGTTTGTTTGTTTGTTTGTTTGTTTGTTTGTTTGTTTGTTTGTTTGTTTGTTTGTTTGTTTGTTTGTTTGTTTGTTTACTAAACTTCTATACGGCACCATCTAGCAAAATCACTAGATTCTGAGCGGTATACAAACCAACAATATACAAGAAGAATATAAGCACTGGGAAAGGTACAGAAGAGAGTGACTAAAATGATTCCTGTGCTGGGGGAAACCTCCCTTATGAGGAAAGGCTAAAACACTTGGGGCTCTTTAGTCTGGAAAAAAGGCACCTGAGAGGACATATGATTGAGACATACAAAATAATGCAGGGCACAAGTAAAGTGGATAGTGGGATGCTCTTCTCTCACACATAACTCCCTGCCACAGGAGGTGGTGATGGCATCTGGCCTGCATACATTCAAAAAGGGATTGGACAGATTCCTGGAGGAAAAATCTATCACAGGTGACAAACCATGATGGAGATGTGTACTCTCCAGGCTTAAAACCGGGGTACTTCAAGGGCCAGATGCAGGGGAGTGGTATCAGGAGACAGAGATCTAGTCTCGTGCGCTCCCAGAGGCATCTGGTGGGGCCACTGTGAGATACAGGAAGCTGGACTAGATGGGTCTTAGGCCTGATCCAGCAGGGCTCTTCTTAGGTTCTTAGGTTCCTGTGTTACCTATCAACTCAATGGGCAAGTGATGGTTTGTGGCCATCTTTCTGACAGAAACCTTTCACAAGGCCCTCTTTTAAGGCCACCTTTGCCTTTGCCTCCACGTCCAGCTGTTCCTTCGGGGCCCCTTTTCTGACATTTCACTCTCGGCGCAGTCAGGAGGTTTCCAAAACTCTGGCAGACCTGTCACACAGGGATGACCTTTGGACTGGGCTGCTGGACATTCCATCCCGGGATCCGGAGGAGGAATGTGCTCACAAGCATACTGGGGCTATTTTGGGGGAGAGCTGGCCAGGAAGGGATTAGCACAAGGACTGACACAGTCCGCAACGAGGGTGGTGCGCTCATCCTGCTGTACCTGTTGGAGGCCAGAGGAGGGAGCACTTTTCGTTCCGGAAATCCACACGTTCCTAGTAGAGATGGGCACGAATCAAAAAAATGACATTTCGTTTGTCGTTTGTTGTTTGGAGGGTCCGTTTCGGTTCGTTTCCGTTTTTCGTGAATTTTTGCAAAAAATACATTTTCGTTTTCGTTCATTTCATTACCATTTCGTTACCATTAATTTCAAATTTTTTGTGATTTTTTTTTAGGATTTTAAGCAATTCACTCATATTGCAGTAACGGAAACGAAACGCATGACAAAATTTCCGGTGTTTCTGTTCTTTTTGTTTCATTTTAGAGACAAAATTCGTTTGTCGTTTTGTTACGTAACGAAACAAAAAAACAAAAACGGCAACGAAAAATTGTTCGTTTCATGCCCATCTCTAGTTCTTAGTCTGCCCAAAACATTTGGGGCTCTTTAGTCTGGGGAAAAAAGGTGCCTGAGGGGGAATATGATTGAGATGTACAAAATAATGCAGGGCATGAGTTCCAGGAGTCCAGCCCCCTGCTTCAATTAGAGATATCCAGTACTGAGGTTCAAACTCAGTATTATAGTGAGCGCATACTCCCAAAAAGGAATTTTTTAAGTGCTGAAAGTGAGTGATTGTCACAGCAAAACCTCTAGACACTTCTTACATTTTACAAACAAGGCTTGCTTTGTTAGTGTTGTTGTTTCTGGTCTTCTGGACACTGTGAGATGCTAATTTCTTAGTCTCTAAAAAAATCAGCATGACTTCAGCTCAAAGGATGTGTTACTTATATAAGATGGTCTGGTCCCAAACTGAAGAGCTTATGTATAACAGGTATCTGCTCAGTCGCTCAGCTATGTCCATACCCTATATCAGTAGTGGCGAACCTTTGGCACTGCAGATGCTTTGGACAAATCCCAGAATTCCAAGCCTATGAATTCCCATGAAATTCCAATGAAAAAGGACCGTGGGAGTTGTAGTCCAAAACATCTGGAGAGCCGAAGGTTCACCATCACTGCCCTATATGCATGTTGAGGACACACCTTTGCTTTCCTACACTCTCATCCAGTGGTTCTCAACCTGTGGGTCTCCAGATGTTCCTGGACTGCAACTCCCAGAAATCCCTTCCAGCACACCAAGTGGTGGAGACTTCTAGGAGTTGCAAGTCCAGGAACATCTGGGGACTCACAGGTTGAGAACCACTGCTCTAGTTCCTCAGAGAAGCCCACAGCTACTCCTGACTTACCTTCTACAGTTAATTTGGCCTGGGTCTTGTCATGGAGGGTCTCGCAGGCGTAGAAGCCACGGTCCCCGCAGGCAACACCCTTAATCACGAGGCTGTGCTTTGTTCCCTCAGCTTTGATCTCCATATTGGCCTCAGAATGGAGGAGGCTGCCGTTCTTCATCCATTTCACCTCCGTGGTGGGCTTCGACAGCTCCACCTCTAGCAGGACAGTCTCCTTCTCCTCCACCGTTTTGGGCTCCAGCTTCTTCACAAAGACCACCGGCGCCTCTGCACGCCGCCCAGAAAGATACACAAAAGGCAAAGGTTGAGAGAGTCCAGAAAACGTCTGTGACTAGAAAATGGTTGTGATAGAGGGACACTCTTCTCCCTCTCACAAAATACCAGAAGTAGGGGACACCCACTCAAATTGAGGGCTGGGAGAGTAAGAACAGACAAAAGAAAATACTTTTTCACCCTGCGTGTTGTTAGTCTGTGGAACGCCCTGCCACAGGAGGTGGTGCTGGCATCTGGCCTGGATGAAGCTGTTTGGATGAGCAGCGAAACGTTTCTATCTCTCAAAAAAGAAGTCCAATAGCCACGACTCAACTTCCAGATAAACTTACCTGGATGACTGAGATTCTTCACAGAAACTTGGGTTGTTGTTTTTTTCAATGACCAGGACTCAACTTTTTGTGACTCATCCAACCATCCTTATTTTCTGGGGGCTGGGGTGGGGGATTTGTTTTCCATAGGGCCTTGGGACTCCGTTATTGACTTGGGAGTTGGAACCAAAGACTCGGATTCAGACTTGGGACTTAGTATCTAAAATTTGGACTCAAGGCTCAGACTCAAAAGACTTGCCAACCTCCATAATCACTAGAAGGTGTCCCCCGAATCAGTGAGGATTTGGAGAGTCAAACCCTCTGTAAGTGCCATTGATTTAATGGGACTACTGAAGTCTCAACTTACTTCCCTAAAGAACAAGATTTCAGCCACTGTCTTTTTCTCAAAGGGCTTTGCAA
>JAHTLZ010003542.1:81701191-81715103 GCA_023846285.1 Phrynocephalus versicolor
AACAACAACAACAACAACAACAACAACAACAACAACAACAACAACAATTCAATCATAGAAGAGTGAAATTGGAAGGGACCTATAAGGTATCAAGTCCAACCCCCTGCTCCGTGCATGAAATCGAGTCAATTCTGCCTTATGGAAAGTCAGAATTTCAGGTTTTGAGGTGGAGAACACTCAGAAGTTGTTTGTTTGTCTTCTTCTGGGGGGGGGGATGCCCTGGGGGCTGTGAAGCTTGCCCAAGGTGACCTGGGCTGGCTGTTCTCCCAGAAGGCACAGCAGCGGAACAAACTTCTGACTTGTGACTCTGCAAGCCAGATATCTTAACCATTAACCCAATGGTTCTCATCCTGTGGGTCCCCAGATGTTCCTGGACTGCAACTCCCAGAAATCCTGGCCAGCTCAGCTAGTGATGAAGACTTCTGGAAGCTGCAGTCCAGGAACATCTGGGGACCCACAGGTTGAGAACCACTGCACTAACCTATCCAGCCAACCTCTTGAACAGAGAGAAACCCTCCAAATAAGGGTCCATCTACAAAATGCCGAGGCTGGCGTTGTAAGCCTTAAAACGTGAAGCTTGGGACCTGATTATTTTCAAAAGTGGAAGAGTACATCTTGGGACTGTAGCTTGAAAAATTACCCATCCTTGCTAGGAGGATACTGGGGGTTGTAATTGAAAATTCCATGCTGTGTGTTGCATCTCAGAGTAGGCTCAGAAGTACAGCAATAAAAACTGGTAGCATTTCAGAAGATGAGATGACCTTGACTCCTACCAGTCAAGGTGTAGCTTTCTAAAATTCTCCATGGTTCTTTGGCATGTTAAGCAAAGCCAACACAATAGAAGACACACACAAAAGTCGATTAATTTGAATAATATGCACAGCTTGGAGAAGCAAGCTGGAATGTTTACTTTCTTTGTATATTTTTGGTTTAAGAAGGACCAGATTCTGAGACAAAGAAGCATCCACTGGGCTTCGTCCCAATAGTTCTCTAGTTCAACCTTCTCGAAAATCATGCACTCCAGATTCTTGGGTCTCAATTAGAGATAGGCACAAAATGAAAAATGAAATGCTGTTTTGTTGTTTTGTTATGTAACAAAATACATTTCATCAACAAAATGTCATTTGCCCCCCCCCCCAGAAAGGAAATGATTCATCCTAGAGAAATCAATGGCAGGGGAGCTCAAGCTCTTCCCTGAAAGCCCCCCAAATTTGGAAAGGTTTGGGGGTCAGGAGGCTGAGTTTTAAAGCTCCAAAGCGGGTGCCCCTAGGAAAAAATCTTTCTAATTGGATTTGGAAGCCAAGCTGTGGTGGCGCTAATCGCTCGTCTGGTCAGCTTCTGACTCAATTAGAAAGATTTTTTCCCCTAGGGACACCCCCTTTGGAGCTTCATAACTCAGCCCCCTGAGATCAAACCTTTCCAAATTTGGAGGGCTTAGGGTATTTGTACATGACCCCTAAACTCCGCCGCAAATGGCTCCCAGCTCCGGAGCTTAAAATTGTTTCCCCACCAGCTCCGGAGTTTACAGAAAATTAAGTGCGGCCACGCCCACCTAAGCGCGTCCCAGCGCACTTTTCAGGTACCTGCTCTTGGAGGGTGAAAAATCCCAGATCCGGATGTAAAGGAGTGAGTGTCAGGCTCTCCTCACTTCTGTTTGTTGTTGTTGTTGTTTTTGCCTCCCGCCCCTTTAAGAGAAAGAATCAGGACAACGACGGGGCTTGTGGAGGCTTGGACCGGCAAACGGAGGTGAGTCTGCATTTTTCCTCTCTTTTTTCCTCCCTCCCCTCACGCAGACAGGAGCAAGGAAGTGCGGAGGGGTGGGGACGCAGGAAGAGCAACGAACCCCCAAAATCTCTGGTCCAAATTTAAGTGGCCAGCGGATCTTAGGGGATCGTGTGAAAAGGCCCTTACAGGCAAGAACTTGAGGAAGCTCCCCTGCCATTTTGGTGCCTCCAGGACGCAGGGGGGCAGAGTGTTTTGTTTTGTTTTGTTTTGTTTTGTTTTGTTTTGTTTTGTTTCATTACAAATTTATTTTAAAAATCCATTACTAACAAAACGAAATGAAACAAAACTACTTAAGAAACAAAACAAAACAAAACACTCTTTTTCTGTTTCGTGCCCATCTCTACTCTCCATCTCCCAGGACTTAGGACCTCAGCCTACGCTGGAGGGGGGTGGATAGAAGACTGGAAGATGGAGAGCGGAAGGCTGGAGGAGAATGGAAGACTGTTTTCAAGCTAGGATAGTCCCCAAACCAGCGAGCCGGCCTTCTTCGCCATTAAAAATGTGGTGCGCCTTGAGCTTGTAAGTATTACATCCATTTAAGTAAAGTTGTAGCTTTCACTGTGGATCTCCAGGAGGGTCAACTCATTCTGAATGAATTCAAGGACCTCCTTCTTACCTTGGACCTGCACTTGGAACTGCTGCTTGTCCTTTTTGGCCTGGCAGGTGTACACGCCAGCATCCTTGCCCTCTGCCTGCTTCACGGTCAGGGTTCGAGAGGCCCCGTCTGCCCTCATCTCGTACTTCTTGCTGCTCTTGATCTCGGCTCCGTCCTTGAACCACCTCACCTCGGCATGTTCAGGCGCCACGGACGTGGAGAGGACGACGTTCTCCTGCTCCTGGACAACCACCTTCTCTTCCTGCGCGGCTTTTCTTTGGAATTTAGCCTCGGCTTCTGTATGAGTCGTGGGCAAATAAATAAATAAAGAGAATCGGAGAACTGTAAGAGTGGGAAGGGGCCGATAAAGCCATCGGGTCCAACTGCTTGCTTTAAGAAGGAATCCAAATCAAAGTAGATCTGACACATTCTCTTGAATGCCTCCAGTGTTGGAGCACTCACCATCTCCTGAGATAGCTGGTTCCATTGCCGTACCGCTCTAACAGTTGAGGTTTTTTTCTGATACTAAGCCTAAATAGGGGTTCCTTTAATTTAATCCCATTATTACCTTTCCTGCATTCTGGAATGACTGAGAACAGAACCTTCCCTTCCTCTGCATGACTGTCTTTCAAGTACAATGGACCCTCGTATAACAAACAGTTTGTCTAACGTAAAACCTGTACAACATAAAAAATTCCAGAGATAGGGGAAATTTGCTTAACAGAAATCGCCTATATGGCAAATCCGTACAACATAAAAATGGTCGCAATTAGGGAATACTCTGTTTTCAATGGATTCCTAAGGGAAATTTGTATAAAGGGAAATTTGCTTAACAGAATTTCATTTGGAATGAATTAATTCCTTTATACAAGGTACCACTGTATTTGAAAAGTGCTATCATATCGCCCCTTAGACTTCTTTTCTCTAGGCTAAACATCCCCACATCATTCAAAAGCAAAGCAAAAGCAAAGTGTTCTGCTTCTATACTACCCCATACCACTTCAAGTAGTCTCTCGGCGGTTTGCAGTTTAATTACAATTAGAGATGGGCACGACTCAAAAAAATTTTTTTCATTTGTCGTTTGTCGTTTAGGGGTCCGTTTCGGTTCATTTTTGTTTTTCGGGGGGTTTTTGCACATTTTTCGTTTTCATTTTCGTTATGAAACGAAACAAAAAAACAAAACAAAAATGAAAATTTTTCATTTCATTAGCATTCTTTTCAATACAATGTGTCTGCTGTAACGAAAACGAAAAACACGGCAAAAAATTTCGTTTCGTTTCCGTTGTCGTTTTGCTTCTGAAAAATTTTTCGTTTTCATTTTTGTTACGAAACGAAAGGAAAAAATGAAAACAAAAACAAAAATTTCGCTGAGTCGTGATCTCTAATTACAATATGCAGGCTACACATTGCTCCCAGCCCCAGCAAGCTGGGTACTCATTTTACCGACCTCGGAAGGATGGAAGGCTGAGTCAACCTTGAGCCAGCTACCTGGGATTGAACCCCAGGCTCTGAGCACAGTTTTACTGGCAGTACGGGCATGTAACCACTGTGCCACGAAGCTCCGCGGTCTCATATGACTTGTTTCAAGTCCCCAGTCATCTTCTATGCCCTTCTCTGAACTTGTTCCATTTCGTTGACATTCTTCTGACTTATAAGTGCTTATTTTAATTTACTGTTTGTCTGTCTTATTGTATTGTGTATTGACATCGTTTATTGTATCTTGTATTGTATCTTGTATTGTACCCTGACCATTGCTGCACCGGTCAGATTGCTGGAAGCCGCCCAGAGTTCCCTTGGGAAGATGGGCGGGGTATAAATCCAACAATAAATAAATAAATAAATAAATAAATATTTAAATAAGTAACTTCATAAGTTTTTCTTTTAAATGTCTGTATGCATTCGGAAGAACGTGGAATATGTTGCCATGGAAGGTGGTGGAGTCTCCTTCTTTGGAGGTTTTTAAGCAGAGGCTGGATGGCCATTTGTCAGAAATATTGTGATGGGGTTCCTGCATGGCAGGGGGTTGGACTAGATGGCCCTTGAGGTCTCTTCCAACTCTATGATTCTATGATTCTTCCAACTCTATGATTCTATGATTCTATGCACCTCAGTCTAAGTGCTTACCTACTGCTTCAACCTTGAAGGTCAGCTTCTGGCCAGCGGCCTCACAGGTGTACTCTCCGGCATCCTTCTTCTCCACCTGCTCCAGTAGCAGCTTCCGGGAGGTACCTGTGGACTCCACTTTGATTCTTTGGCTGGAACTGAGGAGTTTCCCATCTTTGTACCACTTCACTTCCGTGTCACTGGTGGCTACCTCGCACGTCAAAGCAGCACTCTCCTTCAGGACAGCCTTGAGGTCCTTCTGCACTTTCTCCTTATTGACAAAGGCACTTACAGGCTCTGTGACATGGAAGAAAGAACCGGGACACCTGTTTATCCAACCTGGATCTCCACAAACCATCACATTGCGGCTGCCTTATAGTGACCCTAATCAGATTTTCAAATATCAGAGAGATGTTTCAATTACAGGTGGGCCAAGCATTAAAAACATGGTGACATAGATATATAAAAAGAGCTCCATGGACATGAAACATATGGATTTTTAACCTCAAAAAACACATAGTGGAACAGGAAAAGGTGCAACAGAGAACAACTAAAAATGATTACTGAGCTGGGGACCTCCCTTATGAGGAAAGGCTAAAACATTTGGTGCTCTTTAGTCTGGAAAAAGGTGCCTGAGTGGGGATATGGTTGAGATGTACAAAATAATGCAGGGCACGAGTAAAGTGGATAGAGGGACACTCTTCTCCCTCTCACAAAGTACCAGAACTAGGGGAGAGCCACTCAAATGGAGGGTTGGGAGAGTGAGAAAAGACTAAAGAAAATATTTTTTTAACCAGGCGTGTTGTTAGTCTGTGGAACTCCCTGCCACAGGAGGTGATGATGGCATCTGGCCTGGATGCCTTCAAAAGGGGATTGGACAGATTCCTGGAGGAAAAGTCCATCACAGTTGACACACCATGATGGGGATACGTGTTTTCTCCAGGTTTAAAAACCAGGGTACTTCAAGGGCCAGCTGCAGGGGAGTGGAATCAGGGGACAGAGATCTAGTCTCATGCACTCCCAGAGGCATCTGGTGGGGCCACTGTGCGATACAGGAAGCTGGACTAGATGGGCCTTTGGCCTGATCTAGCAGGGCTCTTCTTAGGTTCTTATGTTCTCCCTCATCTGGCACCTGATTGAATTTCTGGAGTATCACCTCTCTTTACATCTTTCTTTCTCACCTGAGACCTTAAGATGAAAGATGAGTTTCTGGCCGGCAGCTTCACAGGTGTATTCGCCCGCATCCTTTTTCTCCACCTGCTGCACAGTCAGATGGCGAGATTTGCCTTCCGCTTCAACTTTGAGCTTCTTGCTGCCGGTGATCTGTTTTCCATCTTTGAACCACTTCACTTCCGTCTTGGCTTGGGACACCTCACAGGTGAGGACGGCATTCTCCGAAGAGACCACCTGGACCTCTTTCTGGATTTTCTCCTTGTTGACAAAGACCTCCTCTGGTTCTGCACCATTAGCGCCACCAGGAATATTAAAAGAAACAAGCCAGTTAACATGTCAGGCACAGACTGCTATAATATTGTGGCTCAGCCTAATTCTGGTGCAATTTCACCAACTGTTAGTCCCTCTGACACCGACTCACATAACTGAGACAGCGAGGAGACATTTTGTTATAGCTAAGATAGTCTGAGAAACAAAAGGAAAAACCAGAGCAACACACACAATGGTCTTTAAAAATAATAGAAAGAAGTGTATATAAGAGGATAGATCTGCAGAACTGATCAGAGCCTCACTGGCTCAGATCAAATCATCTCAAATATGATTAAAATATGGACAGATCTTTATAGAGAAGTTGTCCCACCACAAACTGGGAGGACTGGAACCTTTCAAATACAGAATGAAGGAAAAATAGAATAGTGTTTGCACCTGCTACCCCAAAACTGCTATATCTCAAACAAGAATACCTGAAGTACATCAGATCTAGATTGTCTAAGTCCTTGGTGGCGAACCTTCAGCACTCCAGATGTTTTGGACCGCATCTCCCAGAATTGTATTGTATTGCCAATGACAAAGGAATGTGGGAGTTGTGGTCCAAAACATCTGGAGTGCCGAAAGTTCGCCAACACTGGTCTAAGTCATAAAACCATAAAACCTCTTTTAGCAGTGCTGTGAGCCAATCTATAGAGTTCACACACAGTGCCAGAGGAGAAAACTGTTTATCACCGTCAAATATGGTAGGCGAGAACAGAAAATAAGATTGCTTATCTACCTGTGACAGTGACTTTGAAGGCTAGTTTTTGGCCAGCAGCCTCACAGGTGTATTCGCCCGCATCCTTTTTCTCCACCTGCTGCACAACCAGACGGCGGGATCTGCCTTCAGCTTCCACCTTGAATTTCTTGCTGGAGGTGACCTGTTTTCCATCTTTGAACCACTTCACTTCCGTCTTGTCTTGGGCCACCTCGCAGGTGAGAATGGCGTTCTCCGAAGAGACTGCCTTGATCTCTTTCTGGACCTTTTCTTTGTTAGCAAATGCCTCCTCGGCCTCTACAGTTGGAGAAGAAGATAATAAATGGAGCTTCAGAAATATACCTCCCTCGTTAAGGCAATTCCGATCAAGGCTCCTTTTTCAAGCATTCGGAGGGTCTAAAAGATATAAGAGAAGCTCCAGAGGGGGGACATGACCCCAGGGAATCAGAAGGGCTGGATTATTATCTATCACTGCTCATTTGCCAATCAATAGCCTAGGTTATGGAACGCCCTCCCAAGTGACATCCGCCTGGTGCCAACACTGATGACATTTCAGCGCCAGGTAAAAACCTTCCTGTTTCTGAAGTTTTTTTTTAACTGACATAACACAGATGGTGGGTCCTGGTGGCAATTTTAGTGTTTTGTGTTTAAATGTTTTTTTATTGTTTTGAATTGTCCATTGCCTTTTTAACATTTTAACTGTTTTAACTGTTTTAACTGGTCATATTAATTGTAAGCTGCCCAGAGACCTTTGGGTAGTGGGCAGCATTTAAGTTGTATGTATGTATGTATGTATGTATGTATGTATGTATGTATGTATGTATGTATGTATGTATGTATGTATGTATGTATGTATGTATGTATGTATGTATGTATGTATGAATGAATGAATGAATGAATGAATAAACAAATAAATACATAAATACATAAATACATAACATCATAGAACAGGCATGACCAAACTTCAGCCCTCCAGATGTTTTGGACCACAACTCCCACAGTCCTTTGGCATTGGCAGTCTAAGCTTAAAATTCTGGGAGTTGTGGTCCAAAACAATAGGAGGGATGAAGTTTGGACATGCCTGTCATAGAATCTTTGGGTAGTGGGTGGCATATAAGTTGTATAAATAAATAAATAAATAAATAAATAAATAAATAAATAAATAAATAAATAAATAAATAAATAAATAAATAGAGTAACATCATAGAATCACATAATAGTGAAGTTGGAAGGGGGCCTCCAAGGCCATCACCTTCAACCCCCTGCTTGATGCAGGAACACAACTCAAAGGAGATACTGGATTAGAATTTCCAGGATAAATGCCAAAAGGAGTGCGGGGGGGGGAGCAGCCACAGGATGAATTAAAATGAAGGCGTGAAGGAGGGCATCTTCGGTCATTCGAAAAGGCAGCTCCCAATATATAGGTAGCATTTGGAAAGAGTGCACAGACCTTTCCTTTCTGCGACAGTGACTTTGAAGGCCAGTTTTTGGCCGGCAGCTTCGCAAACGTATTCGCCCGCATCTTTTTTCTCTAAATCTTGCACCACCAGACGGCGGGATCTGCCTTCCGCTTCCACCTTGAGCTTCTTGCTGCCGGTGATCTGTTTCCCATCCTTGAACCACTTCACTTCCGTCTTGGCTTGGGCCACCTCACAGCTGAGGACGACCTTCTCCATAGAGACCGCCTGGACCTCTTTCTGGATCTTCTCGACGTTTGCAAACACCTCTTTCGCTTCTGCACCATTAATAACAGTAGGGATTTCAAAAATGAACCAAACACTCATTACAAACGACGACAATTCAGCTGGCGTACCCTTGCATGGATGTTATTTCCCTACAGTAAGCTGACTTTTCTGATTTCCAGTGGCTGGGAAGTACAGTGGTGCCTCGACTTACAAATAATCCATTCCAAATGCATGCTCTTATGTCAAACTACTCTTAAGTGGGGGTACCTGTCTAAAAAATAAAAAAGTTAAAAATAAAAAGATATTTGTAAGTCAGGCAAACCATATCTAAAATTTGTAAGGCGGCAGTTAAAATGCCAACAGTTTTCTGCTCTTAAGTCGAATTGAGCAGCTCTTAAGTCGGGGTACCACTGTAGTTAGTAGTCAGAACAGAAGAACGGCCCATTGTACTCGCTGCATTTCATGCAAAAATACACAACTTATTCCATATGTGCTTTGGATAAGTTATAACACCTGAACTGGCACAATGCGAATCCAACAGTTAGTGGTTCTGCAAGCTTATCTATTCATCTAGCAAAGAAAAAAAAATATTGCTTTTTCCACAAATCCAGTGCCGTTTGTACCTGTTACGGTAACCTTGAAGGCTAATTTTTGGCCAGCAGCTTCGCAAATGTATTCGCCCTCATCCTTCTTCTCCACTGCCTGCACCACCAGACACCGAGATTTGCCCTCCGCTTCGATCTTGCACTTCTTGTTGGTGGTGATCTGTTTCCCCTCCTTGAACCACTTCACTTCCGTCTTGGCCTGGGCGACTTCACAGCTGAGGACGACATTCTCCGAAGGGACCGCCTGGACCTCTTTCTGGATTTTCTCCTTGTGGATAAATACCTCCTCTGGTTCTGCATCTTTAATATTATCAAAATTCAAGTCAAGCAAGAAACAAGAGCAAATACTATCACAAACCATTATTTATCATTGACTGCTATCATAACCATGAGTGGGTCCATCTTTAATGCAGCGTCCCTGAAATATGCAGATTTCCAGTGACAGAGACCTCCATATTAAACCATGCAGAAATGTAATTCATACCTAGCTTCCATACCAGCCAAAATTGGTCATGTACCTAAATCATTTCAGAGTAGAGATGGGCAGGAAACAGAAATATAGTGTTTCATTTTGTTTCAGTCTTCATTTTGTTTTATTTTGTTAATAACGGATTTTTTTTTTTAAAAAAAAGATTTTTTTGTCATGAGATGACGCTTTATAAGGCTATAAATAATGGGGAGTGTTCCCTTTTTTATTTAACAGGGAGCCCATTGCCCTAAATCAAAGACCCTCAACCCTTCCAATTTGATTTCAAGCAAAGAACCCTCTGTAAACAAACTTAAAACTTAATAGCTTGCTGTTGCATGGAGAGATTGGGAAGATAAACACAGCTGATTCACAGTGCAGTTAGGGACGGAAAGAAAATATTTTAAAAATAACCTCCACAGTCCTACTTAAAAGGGAAAAGAAAACAATCAGTTTAAATCAACTTGCAGACGTAGCCAGCGAAGGGAACACCTTAGCTCCTGGCTAGTTTCAGGAAAATCAAGATCTGAGATACGCTATCTCAACAGCTGAGGTGCAGGAAGAAAGCAAAACAAATTAATCAGTTTAAAATAAACTTCCTGTTCTCATGACAGCTGGCTCAAGAAACTAGGGTGAATTGTTTCATTTCCGAAACAAAAATTGTGTTTTGTTTCATTTCTTGATGACATGCTGTTTGCTGTTTTGTTTCATAAGGTTTTGTAAGCTTACAAAACAACAAAACAGTGTGCCGTTTTTCATTAGGTGCCGATCCCTATTTCAGTGTCACTCAATATTAACACGTTAACCGTAAAACATTTAAGCCGTTAATCAGGGATCTGACAGATGATATATACCATCTATGAAAAATGGACTTGTCTCACCTCGGAACAATCCCTCTGATTCTGCTTACAGACCAACTACATACAATATAAAGAGCAAAACTTAAGCCAATGGTACCTGGTACAATGAGTTTAAAATGCAGTTTCTGGCTACCAGCCTCACAGGTGTATTCGCCTGCATCTTTCTTCTCCACCTGCTGCACAATCAGCCGTCGCTTCTGGCCTTCACTTTCCACCTTGAACTTGTTGCTCGATGTGATCAGTTTCCCATCTTTAAGCCACTTGACTTCCGTCTTGGCCTGGACCACCTCACAGAGGAAGAAGGCATTCTCTGAAAGAGCGGCCTTGACCTCTTTGCGTACCTTCTCCTTGTTGATGAACACCAAATCTGCTTCGGCGTCTAGGGCAGAGAAAGTTTGGAAATGTTCAGCACCTCTGGCTTCCCTCTCAAGGCAGCCGATGGTGCCCGGTGGATGTCAGAGAAAGAGAGAAGTCTGGGCCATACATCATAGTGCAAGGAACATAAGAACCTAAGAACCTAAGAAGAGCCCGCTGGATCAGGCCAAAGGCCCATCTAGTGCAGCTTCCTGTATCTCACAGTGGCTGCACCAGATGCCTCTGGGAGCACACGAGACTAGATCTCTGTCTCCTGATACCCCTCCCCTGCATCTGGTTCTTGAAGGACCCTGGTTTTAAGCCTGGAGATGACACATGCCCATCATGGTTTGTAACCTGTGATGGACTTTTCCTTCAGGAATCTGTCCAATCCCCTTTTGGAAGCATCTAGGCCAGGTTCCATCACCACCTCCTGTGGCAGGGAGTTCCACAGACTAACAACACGCTGGGTGAAAAAAAAATTCTTTTGTCTGTTCTCACTCTCCCAACCCTCAGTTTGAGTGGATGTCCCCTAGTTCTGGCATTTTGAGAGGGAGGCATTTTGTGAGAGTCTCAATCATATTCCCCCTCATTCGCCTGATCTAGCATGGCTCTTCTTAGGTTCTTATATTCTTAAGTACTTCATATCTGTCTGTATTGGCTAAGATGAACAATCTATAGATTTCACCAAAAAAGCACTATTTGTGCCACAGCAGAAAACTCTTTGGCACCGTCTGCCACCCATAACATAATATAGCAGGCATGAACAAAAAATAAGATATCTTGTCTACCTGTGACAGTGACTTTGAAGGCTAGTTTTTGGCCGGCAGCCTCACAGGTATATTCGCCCGCATCCTTTTTCTCCAACTCTTCCACAACCAGACGGCGGGATCTGCCTTCAGCTTCCACCTTGAATTTCTTGCTGGAGGTGACCTGTTTTCCATCTTTGAACCACTTCACCTCCGTCTTGTCTTGGGCCACCTCGCAGGTGAGAATGGCGTTCTCCGAAGAGACCGCCTTGATCTCTTTCTGGACCTTTTCTTTGTTAGCAAATGCCTCCTCAGCTTCTGCAACTAGAAAAGAGGAGGGCAAACAGGGTTTGATATTTCTCTCTCATCTTTCCCTTAGGAATGCATGGAAAATGGAGTAATCCCTAATTGTGACCATTTTCATAATAGAGTACAGTGGACCCTTGCATAACAAACAGCTTGTATAACATAAAATCTGTACAACATAAAAAATTCCGGAGATAGGGGAAATTTGCTTAACATAATCGCCTATGGGGAGAATCTGTACAACATAAAAATTGGATTACTCCATTTTCAATGCATTCCTATGGGAATTTGTATAAAGGAAATTTTGCTTAACATAATTTCATTTGGGACGAATTAATTCCTTTATACAAGGTACTACTGTATTTCTTTTCTAATTTCAAGGGAAGAGAGTGGAGGAACGGGTGGAAAAACCAACCCCCCAACATAAAGGATAGAGCACAAACCTTTCACCTCTCTGACTCTGACTTTGAAAGTTAGTTTCTGGCCAGCAGCCTCGCAGGTGTACTGGCCCTCATCCTTCTTCTCCACCTGCTGCACCACCAGACGGCGGGATTTGCCCTCCGCTTCCACCTTGAATTTCTTGCTGGAGGTGATCTGTTTCCCCTCCTTGAACCACTTCACTTCTCTGTCGGCCTGGAAAACTTCACAGCTCAGGGTCACATTCTCCGAAGCGGCAGCCTCGATCTCTTTCTGGACTTTCTCCCAGTTGGCAAAGACCTCCTCGGGTTCTGCAAGGGGTGGAAGGGCCCAGAGTTCCCATGGGAAGATGGGCGGGGTATAAATTCAATAAATAAATAAATAAATAAATAAAGCCATGTGTGATGAAGGCCTCTCTCCTTCCGTTTCATTGTCCCAAACCCTGTGGCTGATAGATATGGCCCTTCCTGAACCCACCTCTTGCAGATTAGGTGTTAATTAGAGATGGGCACGACTCAGTGAAATTTTCGTTTTCGTTTTCGTTTTTTTCGTTTCGTTTCGCAACAAAAACAAAAACGAAAAATTTTGCTGTGTTTTTCGTTTTCGTTACGGCGGACACATTGCATTGAAAAGAATGCTAACGAAATGAAAAAAATTCATTTTTGTTTTTTTTGTTACGTTATGCAACGAAAACGAAAATGAAAAATGTGCAAAAAAACCCCAAAAAATGAAAACGAACCGAAACGGACCCCCTAAACGAAAAATGAAAAACGAAAAATTATTTTTTTGAGTCGTGCCCATCTCTAGTGTTAATGTTTACACTCTACCACTCCACAAAGTGGGAAGCCCATTCATCTCTATAAGCAGAGCCAGAGGCGGGTAATTTACAACTAGGCATCTCCTAAAACATTCACCTGCTGCACTCCATCATGTTCCCTGAATTAACCACAGTCTTTGGTGCTTTCCAAACCAGCAGATGATACTACTCTGATAACAGAAAGTGAGGAGCAATGAAAGAACTTCTTGATGAGGGTGAAAGAGGAGAGTGAAGAAAAATGGGCTGAAGCTCAACATCAAAAAAACTAAGATCATGGCCACCAGTCCCATCACCTCCTGGCAAATAGAAGGGGAAGAAATGGGGGCAATGACAGAGTTTACTTTCTTGGGCTCCTTGATCACTGCAGATGGCGACTGCAGCAACGAAATAAAAAAACGCCTGCTTCTTGGGAGGAAAGCAATAGCAAACCTAGGTAGCATCCTAAAGAGCAGAGACATCACTTTGCCAACTAAGGTCCGGGTAGTCAAAGCTATGGTTTTTCCAGTAGTGATGTAGGGAAGTGAGAGCTGGACTATAAAGAAGGCTGATTGCCGCAGAATCAATGCTTTTGAGCTGTGGTGCTGGAGGAGAGTCTTGAGAGTCCCCTGGACTGCAAGTAGATCAAACCTATCCATTCTGAAAGAAATCAACCCCGAATGTTGACTGGAAGGACAGATTTTGAAGCTGAGGCTGCAGTACTTTGGCCACCTCATGAGAAGAGAGGACTCCTTGGAAAAGTCCCTGATGTTGGGAAAGATGGAAACCAAAGGGAGTAGGGGATGGCAGAGAATATGATGGTTGGATGGTGTCATCGATGCAACTAACATGGATTTGACCAAACTCCGGGAGGCAGTGGAAGACAGGAGGACCTGGCAGGCTCTGGTCCATGGGGTTACGAAGAGTCGGACACGACTGAATGACTGAACAACAACAACAACAACAACAACAACAACAACAACAACAACAACAA
>JAHTLZ010003542.1:81716054-81737526 GCA_023846285.1 Phrynocephalus versicolor
TTCGTTCGTTCGTTCGTTCGTTCGTTCGTTCGTTCGTTCGTTCGTTCCTTCCTTCCTTCCTTCCTTCCTTCCTTCCTTCCTTCCTTCCTTCCTTTCTAGTGGGCCTTTTGGTTTACAAAGGACAGCTTTCCTCAAGTTTCCCATTTGCATCTCCCTGATTGTGTTTTCTGGCACTGCAAAAGCCCTAAAACAGTGATGGCGAACCTATGGCACGGGTGCCAAAGGTGGCACTCGGAGCCCTTTCTGTGGACACCCAACATCGCCCCTTCATAGCCACCTGTATACAGGTTAAATTACTGTATTTGCACTTTGCAAAAAAATGAGTGGGCTCTGAATTGCCGTTTGGGCACTCGTTCTCTAAAAGGTTTGCCAGCACTGCCCTAAAAGAACCCTTCAGAATCATAGAATGATGGCGTCGGAAGGGAAGTAAGACTTTAGGGCCACGGAATCCACATTGTCGCTCAACGAAGGAATCCAAATCAGAGCAGATCAGACAGAGAGTGGTCCAGTTTTCTCCTGAAGGCCTCTGTCCCTTCTAATCTATCCTAGGCCCTCTGGGATTTAAAGAAAGGATTGGGGCCAGAAGGACATCCCAGAAATACCATCAAATCCTTTCCAGAGCTAAAGAAATGGATGAGTCTGCCGTTCGAAGACGATGCTACTTTAAGACTTCTATCAGCTGCTCCCTTGCTCCATTTCAGGGAGGACCAAATTAGACAGTGCATTGGTTATGAAAGAGCTGGCATAATGTTTCACCATGGGAGGTGTAGGATGCAGCATTGGGGGGTCAATGAGACAGGCAGAAGGAAACTCTAGGTGGTCTTTTTTAAAAGAGGGTTTGGGTCAGATATTAGTTAGTAAGAAATATATGTATTAGACAGGATGTTCTATATACAGTGGACCCTTGTATAACATACAGCTTGTATAACATAAAATTTGTACAACATAAAAAATTCCGGCGATGGGGAAAATTTGCTTAACAATCGTCTATGGGGCAAATCTGTACAACATAAAAATGGGATCACTCTGTTTTTAATGCATTCCTATGGGAATTTGTATAAAGGAAAATTTGCTTAACATAATTTCATTGGGAATGAATTAATTCCTTTATACAAGGTACCACTGTATATCTGATATGTATTTAATTGATTTAAAGATAGAGTCTGTAAAAGTGCAGTCACAGTGACTCAATGTATAGTTTTTTCTAAAGAAGTACAGATGTTAAGAATGAGCATAATGACTTTTGGCTAATGCAAGGGGTTGCAATAGCTACGAGGTAATGTCATTTATGATTGGACAGAGACCTGTATAAAAATGTTCTGTAAATCATTGTACATTTGGGCCTTCTGTGAGTAAGGCACCCACTTTGTTTCTCTGCTATTTATTCTGTCATATGTACTGAATGCTGTTATGCTATTATGCTGTTGAACTTTGTATAAGTTCTGTGATGCTGTAATATATTTTTGTTCATATGTAATATCGCCGTTTGGTTTTAAGGAAACTCTGTCTCTGGTTAAGTATTTATTCAATAAGTATTTGCTTCCGCTGGCTGATTAAACAGCACAAAACTCTGACAGGGTCAATAGAAAAAGCAATTTAAAATCTCTGGCAAGACATACTGTATATACTCGAATATAAGCCTAGTTTTTCAGCCCTAATTTTGGGCTGAAAAAAGGGGCCCTCGACTTATATGTGGGTCAATACTTTTAGCCACTGAGGCAAGTGCTTGGGTCGGTGGCTAAAAGTCATTTTAAACATTGCATGCCCCTTCTCATGACCCCCCTCTGCATCACAGGGGAGCAGCACATGATGTTTAAAATGACTTTTAGCCACTCAGTGGCTAAAAGTCATTTTAAACATCACATGCCACTCCCCCAGCTCACAAAGGAGGAGCTGCCAGGCCCTGCTGCATTTTCCACCCTAGACTTATACTCGAGCCAATATGTTTCCCTAGTTTTGGGGGGGTTAAATTAGGGGCCTCGACTTATACTTGGGTCGACTTATACTCGAGTATATACGGTAACAGAAAATGTCCAGACCTTTGGGAGGGGTCACGATGACGTTGAAGGTCAACGTTTGGCCATCAGCCTCACAGATGTAGTGGCCCGCATCCTTCTTCTCCACCTGCTGCACAACAAGCCGCCGGGACCAGCCGTCCACTTCGACCTTGAACCGGTTGCTGGACCGGATGGGCCTCCCATCTTTGAACCAGGTCACATCGGTGTCCACCTGGGCCACCTCACAAGCAAGCATCACGTTCTCAGAGAGGAGAGCCTTGACCTCTTTCTTTACCTTCTCCTTGTTAGCAAAGACATCTTCGGGTTCTGCAGGCAGATTGATTAATCAGTTAATTAATTAAGACACCAAAGCAGCAAGATTCTCATGTTCACTGTGGTACACTCAAAACAGAGTGCCATCCTAAACTAGCTCAGTATAACCTTGAAAGTACTGTACTTTTCCATGTGTACCACGCTACTTTGTTCTCAAATCATGATGCCAAAAATTAAGGGGCGTGGTATACACAGAAGTAACCCTTTTGGGGTGGGTGGGTGGAGGAGAACCCAAACTCACCTTGCTTTGGGTCTTTCCTTGAGTTCTCCACCCCACCACCCTGCTGTTTTCTTTCATTCCCTCTCAGCTTTGGTGAGTCTGCTTTTTGCAGGATCAGGCTGTGTTGGGCTTGAGCAGCCCATTATGAAATGTGCTCCGGAAAGAAAAGAAACTAGCCACACTTTTTTTTTAAAGCGGGGAAAGACATTTCTTAATGGGCTGCTCAAGCCCAACGAAAATGAGATGTGGTGGCTCAGCGGACTAAGGTTCCGAAAACTGTTGGCTGCAAAGGTGGCAGCTCGGTGGTTCAAATCCTGGGTGCCTGTTGATAACCCCAGCTCCTGCCAACCTAGTAGTTCGAAAGCATGTAAATGCAAGTAGATAAATCGGTACTGCTGTAAAAAAGTGGGAAGGCAAAACAGCCTTTCCTTGCAGCTATGCTGGCCACCTTGCCATGGACCTGCACAACACTGGCTCTTTGGCTTTAATACAGACATGAGCACCACCCCTAGAGTTGGACATGACTAGCTTGCATGTGTGGGGGATCCTTTACCTTTTACAAACCCAACAGAGCCTGACCCTGTAAAAAACAAATTCACCAAAGCCGAGAGGAGTGTTTAGAATGGGGAAATGAAAGGTAACAGTGGGGGCGGTGGGGACGGAGGAGACTTCAAGGAGGATTTATTAATTTTAATTGTTTGGGGGGGGTCTAAAAAGTGGGGGTGTCTAATAAAAGATGGCATGATGCGTCTTATAGACAGAAAAATACGGTGCCTGTTAGACAGACAAGAGGACAAGAGAAATGAACACATATTTATGCTTATGAATGCATTGTGTTTGTGCACATCTTTTCCTGCAGAACTTCTCAGAAGAGGACACTGGGCTCACAATGAAGTTATTCACAGTCTCAGCAGGGCCATCTTTAACAAAGGAAGACTTCACCTCATCTGACCGAAAATATTCATGTCCTGTTTGGCTGCTTATAGGGAAGGAAGGCAACTAGCGACAGGTAGTTTCTGTTGTTCAGCAATTTGGCTTGGTTCGGTGAATGGGGCCCACAGGTATTGACACCGGAGTTGCGGTCCACAACTGGGGCCTGCATCACCCGTGACAAATATGAATTCCATGCACACACACGCACCCAACAAAGTAGCACAGAATATTACAAAGCAAAAATATTATCTTGTCATCCTCTGTATTCCCCAGAATTTAAAAAGAAATACTGTGGGCCCTTTTACAGATCCGCTGGTAGCTTAAATTCAGATCTCCCCCCCCCCAGCCAGATATCATGTGGGTTTTGTTCCTCTTCCTGTGTTCCCACCCTTCCACACTCTGTTGCTTCTGTCTACAGTGAGGGGAGGGAGGAAAAAAGGGAGCAAATAATGCAGGCTCACCTCCGCCTGCCATCGGAGCAGCCCTGTAGGGATTCCTGTCTGTTAAAGGGGTGGCGGGGACAACAAAAACCAACAGAAGGCGAGGAGAGCCCAGCATCCACAGCTTTACAATCCGCATTGGAATTTTTTTTACCTCTGGAGACCAGGTACTTGTAAAGTGCACTGGGGCGCGCTTAAGTGGGCGTGGTCGTACTTTTTTTTTTAAAGTCTGCTGCTGGTGGGAAAACAATTTTATGCTCTGGATATGCAAGTGTTTTGCAGCGGATTTTAGGGGTCGTGTAAAAGGGCTCATAGTCACAGAGATGGAGTATATTTAGGCTGCAACCCTATACCCAGTTACCAGATGAAAAATAATAAATAAAAATTACTCAAATCAAGGGGCTGTAATTCTTCTGACTACATATACACCAGATTGTGCTACTTGTTGTTCACTTTAAGGTTGGTCTGGTCTGTACGAATGTTCTATTTTCAATCCTGTTAAGACTCCCAGAATATCTGTGGATATTAGTAACCACAGAAATCTATCCCTAAGGACAAGATTATCTTTGTAGATCACAAGTAAGTCAAAAGGGCTCCCTGAGTAAATTACAGAGGAGTAAAAACACGAGAGGTATCTGGCTATGGAGCCAGAAGTGGGGAGTTCAATTCCCCACTGTGTCTTCCATGAGAAGAAGAAGGCCTGTGTGAATTTGGACAAGCGGCATAGTCCCAGGGCATCCTCAGAATTAGTGAATGAGTAGATGTGGGCATGGATCAATTCGCCCCAGTTCACCCTGGTTCGTAAAGGTGGCAGCACAGAGGCAGCTGCTCCAAACCCCAGCTCCCCCTGGGCCACTCACCAGGACCCGCAGGCTCTCCACCTCCACCTCTGGGGCTAATCTCCCAGTCACAAGCAAGAGCATAGACTTCTCTCTGCCCTGCCCTTTTGTCTGAGTGGGAGATCAACCCAGAGGGCAGGGCAGAGAACCCTGAGCTGTTGCCACAACAGTAAGATCCACCAAGGAGGTCGAGGAGGCAAGCAGACTGCTGGGCCTGGCGAGTGGCGGATTGAACCAGAGGAGGTGGGAGAGGGGAGCAGCAGCGCCGGTGCTGCCCCCTTTATAAGCTAGGACGAACCGCTTCATGCCCATCTCTACTTCTGAGTACTCTCTCCCTGGAAAACCCCGAGAAGGATCCACATAAATCAGAATAATAATGGTGTAATCGCATGCAGTTATTATTATGAAAACACAAGCAGCCTTGCCACCAAGCTCACATTTTTAAGGAACATGACAAGAGAAGGAAAGGGGGAAAGGAGGAAAGAGAAGGAAAACGCAGGCAAAAAAAAAAAGTGTTCTGCTTCTATACTGCCCCATACCACTTCAAATAGTCTCTGGGCGGTTTACAGTTTCATTACAGTAATGCAGGCTACACATTGCCCCCACCCCCAGCATGCTGGGTACTCATTTTACCGACCTCGGAAGGATGGAAGGCTGAGCCAACCTTGAGCCTACTACTTGGGATTGAACCCCAGGTCATGAGCACAGTTTTACCTGAAGTATAGGCATTTAACCACTGCGCCACGAGGCTCATTAGCACCTGTTCTTAAAGTGGGGACAGAGCTTTTATGGTTCAGGCAAGTTAATATCTCTCTTGCTTCGTCTCTGATGGTCTCTGGGAGTGGGCTTTTGAGACGTCCTTACAGTGGGAAATTGCATGCAGATCTCCGTCTAACTTTCCCTCTTTTTGGTCACAAAAACTTCATTTTCCCCCTCCCTTCAGCACTTTTTAGCAGCTACTTTATGTCTAGAACATACTGCAACAGCAGCGTGAAAGCTGTAGTCCTTCTCTCTTCTGCTTTAAAATTAGTCACATCTCTCCTTCCCATTGCAAATACACGGGTGCCCTGCTTGAACCTTTGCTGCCATCGCACAAACACACACACACACAGTTAGCAACACACACACACACACACAGTTAGCAACACACACACACACACACACACACACACACACACACACACACACACAATTGCACAGGGTTTGACCGCATCTCACCTTTGACCTCAACTTGGAATGTGAGTCGGTCGTTCATGGTTTCGCAAACGTAAATCCCTTCATCTTCCTTCAGGGCGCTTCTGACAATGAGCTTCCGCTGCAGCCCATCGGAGGTAAAAGTCACTCTTTGGTCTGGCTTAATATCTTTTTTGTCCTTCTTCCACACAACGCTCTCCGTCCTCGAGGACACCTCACAGACCAGCTCGAACTTCTCGGAGAGCTTGACTGAAATCCCGGGGGCCGAATCGTTGAGGAAGTTGGACACGTCGTCTAAAGAAGAGAGGTGAACGGCGGGCATGTTGGAGGAGAGGGTGCCATGGATAAGTTTATCAAGCACGAAGGAGAGGGATTTTTAAAAAATGCAAGCGCACATCCATTTCTGATTGGCATTCCCCCATGGCGCCCAACCTTGGGCCACATGGGTGTTCATGGACTGCCATTCCCCCCTGTCAAGGATTGTAGTTTTGACAAAATGCCTGTAATATATATTCAACAGATTACAAAATGCTATGTCATGAGCTAGACAAGAATGTGTATCAGGTCTAGGTCACAGGTGTAAAGTATCATCAGTACTGGAAGGTCGGGATGATTAGGCACAGGTGGTATAGCTAAATCACATCATCCCATGTAGTGTATGGTTAGATTACACCATGTTGCTTTTATGTATAAAGGTATCATGCAAACCAGTGTAAATCAGGACTGCCTAAGGGAGGCATGTCTAAATTTTGGCCCTCCTGATGTTTTGGACCACAACTCTCAGAATTCAAAGCTTAGATTGCCAATGGCAAAGGACTGTGGGAGTTGTGGTCCAAAACATCTGGAGGGCTGAGGTTTGGAGATGCCTGACCTAAGGTGAGAGGCAGCTTTCCCCCACTCTTTGTGGTGTTAGCACACCTATTGTGGCGTTTGCACACCTAATGTGGCTTATCTAAACCAGTTTCCCATTACATCTGGGCAAAGAAGCTGCAATTTAGCTTTCATATCAGCATCTGAAGACAGATCTTCACCAGACTCTCATCCTATCAAGTTCTGAAACGGAACCCCATATTTCCTTCAACAGACTCCACCCAGCCATCTACAGCAAGGTGACAACGTCATGGGAGACATGGAGGAGGGAAAAAAATACCTTTCAAGCTTATCTTAGCTGTGCTTTCAATACTGTTGTCGGTGACAAATTTCACCTCTGCTTCTTTGAAAATGCTTGTCACCCGCTTGACCGTGAGGCTGTGGGTCGTCCTGGTCCTTGTGATGATGTATTTGTCGCTGTTCTGCACAAGGTTGCCGTTGATATACCAGGAGCCGGAACAAACTTTAGTCATATCAACGGTAAAAACGGCATCCCGGCCTGGTGCTACTTCGGCGTTTCTCAGAGGGGTTTTGACGGCTAGCACGGGTTCTGTGGGAATAAAAGAGCAAAACGTAAAGTTTAAGGTAAGTCCAAAAAAAAAAATGGGACGGAGGAAAATACAATTCAGAACCACAGATGGGCACGAACCACTGGTTCGACGCTGTTCATTGACCGCTGCCACATGTGTTTTGGCAGTTTGGCACCCCAACGCACCCAGCAGGCACCCACTCAGAGGCAGTGTCCTGGATTCGCAGACACTACCTCTGAGCGGGTGTCCAAACTGCCAGTTCCTCTTGTGACACTGAACGAACCAGGATGAACTGCCTAACCAGTGGTTCGTGCCCATCTCTACGTAGAGCACATCTCATATCTCGCCACTAGAGATGGGCACGACTCAAAAAAAATGGTGTTTCGTTTGTCGTTTGGTCGTTTAGGGGTCCGTTTCGGTTCGTTTTCGTTTTCATGAGGTTTTTTGCAAAAATTTTGTTTTCGTTTCATTAGGTAACGAAACGAAAAATGAAAAATTGCTGTTTCGTTACCATTTAGCACAATTCAATGTATTTGCCGTAACGAAAACGAAGCGGTTGACAAATTTTTTTGTGTTTCGGGTCGTTTCGTTTCATTTTGGAGTCAAAATTTGTTTTTCGTTTTGTTACGTAACGAAATGAAAAAACGAAAACGAAAACGAAAACTCGCTCATTTCGTGGCCCTCTCTACTCACCACATTTCTAGTGAATTTGGATTACACCTAAGAATTAAACCTCATATTCCAAATCGTTAAAATCTAATCGCTTTGTACTAAAACATTTCATACTCTGTTTGGAGAGTAATGGCCAATTGTAATGAAACATTCTCCAGTAAACTTAGACCCAAACTAGATGAAATGCTTATGTTATGAGATAACTTAGAAGCGTTTCTTCCCTGAGTAATGGGAAATAATGGGCTTCCTTTTCACGCCTAGAGGGAAATAATTGCCTATGCATTTTTACTTGGCTTGACACTTGGTCCTCTTATTCACCAAGAGTCCTAAACAATACAGTCAAATCATTGCTTACAAATTCCTGTGTCTTGAGGAATTTTCACAACAAAGACCTAAACAATACAGCCTACTCACCGCATCAAATGCAGTGATTCCTCCAACAGCCAATGAACATTTGCCATGTAACATATATTCCATCGTTATGTTAATTGTGTCTGACACTATACGTCTGAAGAAGTGGACGTGTCCACGAAAGCTTATATTAAAATATGATCGTCTTTAAGGTACCACATGTTTTTTTTTGTCTTTTATTTTGTTTTGTTTTGATTTTTGCCTGGAATTCTTATTTATTTATTTATTTATTTATTTATTTATTTATTTATTTATTCATTCATTCATTCATTCATTCATTCATTCATTCATTCATTCAACTTATATGCCGCCCACTACCCAAAGGTCTCTGGGCGGCTTACAATCAAAGAATTAAAACAATTTAAAATAGTTAGAAATAAAAATATCAATAAATCATCAAGCAGTAATAAAAACCTTATACAAAAATCATTATCCTAAAATTGTCATCAGGGGACCCACAATCTATATTGTATCAATTAAAAACCTTCTGGAACAGGAAGGTTTTTACCTGGCGCCGAAATGTCGTCAATGTTGGTGCCAGGCGGATCTCATTCGGGAGGGCATTGCATAGCTTGGGGGCAGCTGCCAAAAAGGCCCTGTGTCTGCAAGCCATCCCTCTCAAATCCTTGAGGGATGGCTCTTTCAAGAGGGCCCCCTGGCTTGATCCTTATTGCCAGGTAGGTTCATATGGAAGGAGGCAGTCCTTCAGGTATCTAGGCACTAAGTCATTGCACAGACTAGCACGGCTGGCTACCTCTCACAAAATTACTCACCAAGGTGCATCGTTCCTGGGAATTCAAGATAATCGCTCTGACCGTAGCTGTTGACTGCACACACACGGAACTGGTAATCGGCCTCTTCGGGGAGGTTGCTCACGGTGAGCTCCGTCTCTGAGACCGAAGAACCGTGGCATTTCAGCCAGGTGAACCCGGTCAGTTTCTTCCGCTCCACGATGTATCCGTCAATCGGGATGGGGCGCTCCATTTTAGGAGGGGACCAGGCAAGCGTCACTGAGGTTTCTGTTTTATTTTTCACCGTTGGGGCAACAGGGGGGTGAGACGGAGGCTTCTTTGGAACTAATGAGCACAAGGAGAGAGGGGGGGGAAGTCAAGTTGTCAATTAGCAGGAAAAGAGTGCCCTCTTTCAGGAATGTGGATTTAAACTAATTGATATGCCGCAATTCCTCTCAAAAAGAAAACTTAAGCACTTTCTGGTTCATAAGAAGAGCTATTCTGGATCAGGCCAAAGGCCCATCTAGTCCAGCTTCCTGTATCTCACAGTGGCCCTACCAGATGCGTCAGGGAGCGCATGAGACTAGATCTCTGTCTCCTGATACCACTCCATTGCTTTATTTCATTGTCCATTTACTTTTGTGTTACCTATGACGCACAAGAGAAACAGACAGTTGAACTGCAAATTATTGTAGAAAGCCAAGAATATCCAGTTAAAGTGCTTGCAAGTGGACACAAACAGGTTTTCCGGCATTTTGCAACCGCCAAGACAAGACTAGCTAACATAAAAGTCGCCTTTATTTTGCGTTTTAAAACATTTGCAAGTAGATACACCAGGTCTTGGGCAGGTAACCAAAGAAGACTTGACCACTAACAAATAATAATTAAAAATATTCTTCTATTTTCAGATTTTTCTAATACAGTATCTGCTTTCTTAACACAGACACCTAAAAAGCCGAGATGGAGGTTTCAAAGAACTCAGCTATGACTTCTCTCTCTCTCTCTCTCTCTCTCTCTCTCTCTCTGTGTGTGTGTGTGTGTGTGTGTGAGTGTGTGTAGTCAAGGGCAGGCTGTGATGGGCTAGGGCGGTTGGGTGGAGTATTGACCATATGTTCTTGTCCTCTACTGTGCTGACATCATCCTGCTGGTCTCCAGCTTTCCGACTCTTGGGATACACGGAATTTTCTGGCTGTAATCCATAACTGTAAGAACTTTGATGACTATATTTTTCACAAGCGGCTGGTCGATGATCCTTGAAACAGGTGCAGCCACCATATACCCTTTGCTGCGCAACCCTAGTGTGGAATCATAGAATCATAGCGTTGGAAGAGACCTCAAGGCCCATCCAGTCCAATTTCGTTTTGTTCATTTCTGGGGCATGGAGTGTCACTCCTATAGGACTCACGGCATAGAAACCATGTTTTTGAGATGGCACCTGGACTACAACTCCTAGGATACTTTAGACACCAAGCTGGTGGGGGAATTCTAGTACACAAAAGTTCCATTCCAGTTTTTTTTTTGTTTTTTTTTGGAGTGGGGTAATGGAGAGGCAACATCAAATAGTTCTAAGTGCTCCATTGTAACAAGTACAGAGGGCAGTCAGTGTGCACAACCAAATGCCACTAAATCACGACTACTTGTACATCAGAAGGTTCTCAAGGCTTCAGTGTGAATTGCATTAATATCTTCAAACCAGACGGGAGAGATTTTCCATGATGCTAACAAGGCACTTTTCTAGCACAGCAATCAAACATGTTACACTCAGAATTTATTTATTTATTTGATTTCTATACTGCCCATCTGGCCTGAAGGTTACTCTTGACTAGATGTGAACCATTTTCCTACAGATCTATATCCATCCATATCTATTTTAAAAAAGTGTTCTGCTTATAGTTTCCATTATAGTTTGCCACCACCTGTTCACTTTCAGATGTTCCTGTTCACCTTTTACTACCTTCAGGTTTCGCTTCAGGAGACCAGGGTCTGTTCAGGTTGAAAGGGGGTGGTCTTCTACAAAATACCATTTAATACTCCCTTCCAACGTGGGTGGGATTCTTCTAAAGCAAAGCAAAGGGTGCTGCTTATATATGAAAGGGACTTCTTGCAGCTGCGCCCAGGCCTGCCTCTTCTCTGTTGTCTTTCCAGAAACAGGCGAAGACCTTTCTCTTCAGGTAAGCTTTCCCTGAATGAGGGACTACCTATTATTGGGTCCCTTTGGGGAGAAAGGCGGCATAAAAATAAAGTTGTTGTTGTTGTTATGTGTCTTTTATATGAATTGATAGGATCACATAGACTTTGTGTGTAAAACTAGAGAGGGGCACAAAATGAACAATTTTCCGTTTCCGTTTTCTTTTTTTCATTTCGTTACGTAACAAAACGACAAACGAATTTTGTCTCTAAAATCAAATGAAACAAACAGAAACACCGGAAATTTTGTCGTGTGTTTCGTTTCCGTTACTGCAATATGAGTGAATTGCTTAAAATCTTAAAAAAAACACACACAAATTGAAATAAATGGTAACGAAATGGTAACAAAATGGTAACGAAATGAACGAAAATGAAAATGAATTTTTCACAAAAATTCGCAAAAACTGGAAACAAACCAAAACGGACCCTCCAAACGACAAATGACAAACGAAATGCCATTTTTTTGATTCGTGCCCATCTCTATTTAAAACTTCTTATAATCTTATGTGTTTGCACTGAAACTATGTTTTCAATGTTAGTTTACATGGAATTTTACTCTCTTTTTAACTGTGCGCGTTTTCTTGTAGCTGATAAAGACTGATGAAGCTGTTTGGATGAACAGCGAAACGTTTCTATCTCTCTCAAAAAAAGAAGTCCAGTAGCCATGACTCAACTTCCAGACTTTAATGTAATCCTTGTCTATTAATGCTGTAAGGTGTCCCTCAATCCCCTGTTCTCAATACCTGAGCATGTCTTAGATTGTACTGGACTGTATATTATCCCTCATTACTGTAAGCCGCCTTCGGTCCTTTACCAAGAAAAAAGGCGGGGTAAAAAATACTCTAAAATAAAATAAATAAAAATAAAATAAATATATACAGCCCCATAGCACTTAAAGAACTCTGGACAGTAATGATGTAGATCACATATTGCCCATTGGTCCCCCCCCCCAGCAAGCTGGATACTCATTTTACTGACCTCGGAAGGATGGAAGGCTGAGTCAAACATGAGCTGGTCACCCCCAGGTCGTGAGCACAGTTATACCTGCAATACAGTTGTCTAACCCCTGTGCCGCAAGGCTCTTCTATCTATATCTAGCTGGCTGACTGGATAGTTGAGTGGTTTAGGCTCAGCCTTCTATCCTTCCGAGGTTGGTAAAATGAGTACCCAGCTTGCTGGGGAGGGGAGGGGAATGTGTAGCCTGCATGCTGTAATTAAAAACTGTAAACCGCCCAGAGACTACTTGAAGTGGTATGAGGTGGTATGTAAGCAGAACACTTTGCTTTATAAGTCAGAATCAACTCGAGGGTGCCCAGTGATGATTACGAAAATAAGACACTGTCTTGTCTTTATTTTTTCTCAAGAAGACGCACTAGGGCTTATTTTCAGGGGATGTCTTATTTTCTTAAGTATAATATGTGTGAATGTCAGCCCTGCACACAACCATAGCCACGCCCATCACTAGGTATTATTATCAGGGTAGGGCTTATATTTAACAAATGCATAGAAATCCTGCTAGGGCTTATTTTTTGGGGGGTGTCTTATTTTCAGGGAAGCAGGGTATTTGAGCTTTTAAAAGAAAGAGCAGCTCACCGGAGACTGTGAACTGGGTGGATGTCCTGCACTCGTCAGCCACAAACACGATCTCTCCCGAGTCCTCTATTTTGCAGTCTCGGATAATCAGGCTGTGCTCCTTGCCAGAGGAGGTGATGGATATTCTTTTGCTCGACTTCAGCTCTTCCTTATTCTTCAGCCAGCGGAACTGCTGACACTTGCTTTCTAGCTCCACGCAGAAGATCGCTGTGTCGCTTACGCTAACGGCAGTCTTCCTTGGGAGCTTCTTGATAATGTTTCCTAAAGAAAAGGCATCAAGGAAATAGGGAGGGGGGAGAGGGAGAGAAAGAGAGAGAGAGAGAGAGAGAGTCAGACCTCACCTGGAGTACTGTGCCCAGTTCGGTGCACCTCAATTTAAAAAGGATGTTGACAACCCCCAGCGGGTACAGAGGAGAGCAACCAAGATGATTGAGGGTCTGGAAGAAATGTCTTACGAGGAGCGGCTTAGGGAGCTGGGAATGTTTAGCCTTACAAAAAGAAGACTGAGGGGGAAATATGATAGCTATGTTTAAATATTTGAAAGGATGTCACATTGAAGAAGGGACTGGTTTGTTTTCCATGGCTTCAGAGACTAGGACACGGGGAAATGGTTTCAAACTACAGGAAAAGAGATTCCATTTGAACATTAGGAAGAACTTCGTGACGGTTAGAACTGTTCGGCAGTGGAAGATGCTGCCCCAAAGGAGGGTGGGGGAGTCTCCTTCTTTGGAGGTTTTTAAGCAGAGGCTGGATGGCCATCTGTCAGGGGTACTGTGGTGGGGGTTCCTGCATGGCAGGGGGTTGGACTAGATGGCCCTTGGGGTCCCTTCCAACTCTATGATTCTATGATTTTAAAAAGCAAACACATCTGATTGAGCCCTCAGCTGTCTCAAAACAAAAATTTAGATGGGTTAGGATACAATTACACAAGCTGCCAGGTAGGGAAGCACTGTGCTTTTAACAGGAGCATCCTCTAAAGGATTTACAGACATCCTATGTACATCCTCTGTACAAGAGCTGGTTGCTGTCGCCACTGGGGATGCCAGAAGCAGCAACCCAAGGTTGTTGCGATCCATGCTTGCCAAATTAGCTTTGTTTTGTTATTGGGAGACAGTATAGTTTTCTCCATGGCAGCTGTGGTGTGTGGCACTGAAGGAGTTGCATGCCTGGAGGGATAAAGGCATAAGACAAAAGAAAAAACCCACGGGCCATCACCTGCCATCAGAAAGACCGATTGGAAGGACAGGGAGCTGCATCCTTTGGGTCTTGCCTTCAAGCGGCCTGGGAAGCAATGCCCACTCAAAGAAGCTACTCTTCCTGGGTCTGGGTTATTTCTTGTGATTCACAGAGGCCACACGTCAGCTCTGGGTGCCTCGTGCCATGTTGACCGCTACCGCACTTTAGATTTGAAAAACGCCTTTTCCTTAAAGACAAATTGCCTTAAAAATCACGGCCCACTTTTCAAATCGCTCTTTTTGAAGAGCCCCCTTGACCACGCCCATTTTTGACCGTTCTGTCGGTTTTAAGATGCAACGACCACTTGGGGTGGTGTTTTTTTAAATCGGTTCCTGCACCACCTTTTAAAGCGATTTGGTTGTATTTGCGGACATGCTACGCTGCTTTTTCTCAGTTTCCCTCCTATTTCTGCCGCTTCCCTGTCGTAGTTTAAAGCGGTTCAGCTAAGTGAGAACGGGGAAGCCGATTGCTAAGCAACTGCTGAAGTGCGGACTGCCGAACCGCTGTAGCGACCACGTGACCACGAGAGGAGATAAGGCGATGCAGAATAAAAAGTGGCTGCTCAAGGAAGTTCAGCTTGGGCTCTGGAAGCAAATTATATGGCTCCGACACAGCTGTTTTTGCCGTAATGTGGCACAGAGAGCCCTTCTCCACCCACACAGCAACCCCTTGTAGTACACTTTACAGTATGAGAGCCGGATACACTTGGCCACCAACACCATGTGGGATGCCAGAAGTATTCAGGTTGCAGAGAGAGGAGGCGAGCAGCACATGTCATGCAAAGGGTGTGGAAGAGCAAAAAGCCGGACAACAGCAACTTCCACTGCGGCAACGGTGTGCTTTCACAATCCATCCAAGCCTTTGTCGCTATGCGCCTCCCCTCCCCTACACACAACAGAATTGTTGCCTGAGGCAATGGCCAGCATCATGCTCCTCCTTCTGCACACGGAAAGTTCAGCCAAGCTGATTCCTTGGGTGATTTGGGGGAGAAAGGTGGGGTAGAAATATTTTAAATGAAATGAATGAATCATAAATTCTTGCCCGCCCTCTTTCCTCAGCAGTGGGGCTGAGTCAATGCCCTCCACCAAATTCATTCATTCATTGGATTGGATTGGATTTTTGTAGCACCCATCTTGCCCGAGGCACTGGAGCCTTGGCAATGGTGAAGGGGGACCTGGGAAGAATGGTAGGGAGGTTGTTTCTGCCTCCTCCACAGCCTTTTTGCCTCATTTCGCCAGTTGGTCAGACCAGCCTCAAATTCCACAGGCCTCTGTGAATCTCAAGCGCGGTTACTTCATGTCCTACTTTGTTCCGCGATTACGTTTGTACTGTGACAGCGTTGTTTGCGGTCACGTGGTTTTGTCCCTCTTCAGTCCCTGTTTCCGTTTACTCACAGGCGTGATTACTTGTCTCGTGACAACTGTTACCTCACGATCTTGTTCCGTAACAAATTCTGAATTTGTCTTGCTTTCTTAACCCCCCTTTTTTAAATATCATAAATAAAACTTTTTTGACATTTCAATTTACTGGTCTTCTGGGATTTACACATCAATGCTACAGAATTTTCAGTACTTTCTTTAATAAACATTTGCACTGCATGGTGTTTCCCATAGGGAAACTAATGTTGAATGCCACTTCAGCCACTGACCACTAGGTGGACACTGGTTGTTGCGTGACAGTTTTTACCACACGGTCCCTTGTCTCAGAACAGGAACCGGGAACCAACTGTGACAAGAAAATTCCCCAGCCCAGGGGCAGGTACAGCTTGTCACGCTCTGTTCCCAGTTCCGGGGGCATTGTTGAGTCAACTTTTTGCTGTCACACTATGGATGTGAAGTAAGTTTTTTTTGTACCGGTCCCAAGCGGGACAGCAAGAGGGATGAAAGGGACGTGAAGTAACCACCAAAGACAGTCTCCTAGCTGTACGGAAATGTTTCTATTCATGCACCCATTGACACAGGTCACCCAAGCTGGTCACCCAAGCTGTGTTGGCTTATTAGAAGTCCCACTGGAATTCTGTCACTCCTTATGGCCACAAATGCTACTCTGGGCTTCATTAACAGAAGCATAATTTCCGAATCCCGTGAGGTCCTCGTCCGCCTCTAGTCAGCATTGGTTAGACTCTCACCTGAGTCTCGTGCCCAGTTCTGGATACTGCACTTCAAGAAAGATGCTGACCAATTACAATTAGCTCAGAGGAGGGTGACAACGATGATCAGGGGGCTGGAAAGCGAGCCCTGGGAAGAAAGACTGAAAGAACTGGGGATGTTTAGCCGAGAGAAAAGAAGACAGAGGAGCAATGTGATAGCACTTTTCAAATATTTGAAGCGGTGTCATACAGAGGAGGGGCAGGATCTGTTCTCAATCATCAGAGAGGGCAGGATGAGCAACAATGGACTCAAGAGAACTTAAGAGAACTCAGCTTTCAGCCGAAGATCAGGAAAAACTTCCCGATTGTTAGAGCAGTACAGCAATGGAACCAATGACCTCAAGTGGTGGCAAGTAGAGATGGGCACGAAATGAACAATTTTTCGTTTCCGTTTTTTCATTTCGTTACGCAACGAAATGACAAACGAATTTTGTCTCCAAAATGAAACGAACAGAAACACCGGAAATTTTGTCATGCGTTTTGTTTTTGTTACGGCAATACAGTGAACTGCTTTAAAAAATCACAAAAATCACAAAAAATTGAAATAAATGGTAATGAAACGGTAACAAAACGAATGAAAACGAAAATGAATTTTTTGCAAAAATTCCCGAAAAACGGAAACAAACCGAAACGGACCCCCTAAACGACAAATGACAACTAAAATGCAATGATTTTGATTCGTGCCCATCTCTAGTGGCAAGCACTCCAACGCTGGAGATATTCAAGAGAAATGCAGACAACCACCTGGCAGATCTCCTTTGCTTTGTATTCCTGCATGGACCTGGGGGTTGGTCCTGATGCCAACTTCACTGTTCTCTGATTCGATGGAATCCGTGATTCTATAGGAGTCATAGAATCATAGAGTTGGAAAAGAGAGTTTTCCACCTTGCCTGCTAACCTATCATTTGTTTGACTGGGAGAGACTGTTCTGGGCTGAACTTGACTGTCAATCTATCCAGCACGTACCAATCGCTCCCTCCCTGCCTCGTATTCAAAGGGATCCCCGCCTTCTCTGGTGAATGTTCCTTTACCTCTCTTTCATCTCCTGGAAGCAGTTTTTGTTTGCTGTTGATTTACTCACCACCGTAAGTATTTATTTATTTATTTATTTATTTATTTATTTATTTATTTATTTATTTATTTGAGTATTTTTTGACCCGCCTTTCTCCTTGGAAAAGGACCCGAGGCGGCTTACAGTAAGGAGAGAATATACAGTCCATTACAATTAAGATACAATCAGTGTGAGAAACGTTGAATTGAGGAGTAGAGATGGGCACGAATCAAAAAAATGGCGTTTCGTTTGTCGTTTGTCATTTAGGGGGTCCATTTCGGTTCATTTCTGTTTTTCGCGATTTTTTGGAAAAATTTCGTTTTCGTTTTTGTTCTTTTCTTTACCGTTTCGTTACCATTTATTTCATATTTTTGTGATTTTTTTAGCATTTAAAGCAGTTCAATGTATTGCCGTAACGAAAACGAAACGGACGACAAAATTTCTGGTGTTTCTGTTCATTTCGTTTCATTTTAGAGACAAAATTCATTTGTTGTTTCGTTACATAACGAAACAAAAAAACAAAAACAAAAACAAAAAATTGTTCGTTTCGTGCCCATCTCTATTGAGGAGTATCTTACAACATTAATTAATTAATAATTAAAGCTGTAAGATCTCCCTCAATTCCCTGCTCTCAATACTTGAATATATCTTAATTGTACTGGACTATATATGGTCCCTCATTACTGTAAGCCGCCTTGAGTCCTTTTTCAAGGAGAAAGGTGGGGTAAAAATACTCTAAAATAAACAAATTAGTAATGCAACATTTTTATCCTTTCTCCTTCAAATATCTCAGAGCGAGCTATTGAGACCTTAGGTACCATTTCACAAGAAAGGTGTAGGGCTCTTGTAGCGACTCTCCTGTGGGGGTTTGCTGGGAAAGTGCCAAGCACACTGATTTTAGGAGAGCAAAGAAAGCACACACACAGAGAGAGATGCCGTTTCTCAGAAGCATCTGAGACTGAGACACAGAACCAAGAAAGTCAGACGAGTCTGCCTCAGCAGCCCCCTTTTATTGAGCTATCTAGTAATGCTGATGAAAACGCATTGGGTTACTAATGAAAACATTGTCTCTAATAGGGAGCAAATGCCCTTTAGCCTTTGTCCTGCCTCAAAGCAAAGGGGAAGAGGAAACAGAAGGTCGCTTCCCCCTAGGTATGCCACGTGGCAGGGTCAGGATGGTGTGCCTTCAACTGTAACTCCCCAGGAAGCATACCCCACAGAGAAAGGTTCCCCACATTCTCCCTTTGTGAGTCCCTGTACTTCTACTGCATATCAAAGGAAATTGTTACCAGAAATTCAGGTTCTACTCTCCAGCAGGTTCTACCTGTGGAATGCAATTTGCTGGGTGGATGTGCATTGTCAGACAACCCTTGTGTGAGAAGTTTCCTTACCTTGGACAGTCAGCTCTGCAATGGTCCTGCTCCCTTCCTTCATTTCGCAGATGTACACCGCGTCATCGTCCATCGTAACATTCTGGACGGTCAGCTTGCGGTTTGTCCCATCCTCTTCGATGTTGTACTTCTGGCTCTGTTGGAGCCTGGTCTCCTCTTTGAACCAAGTGGTTTGTGTGCTGGCTGCAGGGACCTCGCAGTGGAAGGTGGCTGCTTCTTTTTCACGGACCTCCAAATCTTTTAGCTTTGTCTTGAAAGGGATTCTTGGCTCTTAGGAAGAAAAAGAGAAAACACGGCCATGAGGAAGCCACAACCCTACCCAGAAAGAGAGAGCGGAAGCTTGCAAGAAAGAAAGCTGAAATATTATCACAAGAGCTATGCAACAAGTTTCCATAATTTGACCTCATCGTGAAACTTGTTAGGACAAGGAAGGGTTAGGATGCTCTTCTCCCTCTCACAAAATACCAGAACTAGGGGACATCCACTCAAATCAGGGTTGGGAGAGTGAGAACAGACAAAAGAAAATATTTTTTTTTATCCAGCATATTGTTAGTCTGTGGAACACCCTGCCACAGGAGGTGGTGAGGGCATCTGGCCTGGATGCCTTCAAAAGGGGACTGGACAGATTCCTGGAGGGAAAGTCCATCACAAGTTACAAACCATGATGGAGATGTGTCATCTCCAGGCTTAAAACCGGGCTACTTCAAGGGCCAGATGCAGGGGAGTGGTATCAGGAGACAGATATCAAGTTTCATGCGCTCCCAGAGGCATCTGGTGGGGCCACTGTGAGATACAGGAAGCTGGACTAGATGGGCCTTTGGCCCGATCCAGCAGGGCTCTTCTTATGTTAAGGAAGTTTAAGCAGGAAGGTAACACTGAACCTTCATATCTGAAACTCTGCCATAACATTCATTTGGCTCTATTTCTTTATTTACTACAGTCACAGTTACCTGAATCATTAACTGAGCCATGTCAGAATTCATCTTTATGGGTCACCTGTTCTGTCTGAAACAGCTGCAGATCCAAGGAGGTGGGTTCCTGCTGGTCTTTGCATGTGCGAATGTTGCTAAGGCAAGTATTATGGAGTCCATCTTTTTCTGCCTCAGTTCCTCTCGGGGTTTTGGTTTTAGGCAGAGAGTGGTGGGAGGACAACGGGTAGATCAAAATGGATCTGGGAGGAACCTATAAAGCAGAACGGACTCCAATCTCTCTAAGCCAACCACCCTTTGTTAGTTGATCTCAACTGGCACTTATTTGTTTCAATGCATTGTTGTAAGAAAGAATAAAATGTTTCCGTTTATTTCTACTCTTAATAAAAAGCATCAGGTTTGTGGAAATGTTAATTTGTTGCATCCCTGAGTGCAACCGATGGACTGGCTTCATTATTAACTGAGAGGGTGTGGTGGCTCAGCGGACTAAGGCTCCGAAACTGTCGGCTGCAAAGTCGGCAGCTTTGCGGTTCGAATCCCGGTTGCCACGCAGAGGAGCGAGCTCCCGCTGAGAAACCCAGCTCCTGCCAACTTAGCCGTTCGAAAGCATGTAAATGCAAGTAGATAAATTGGTACCGCCATAAAAAGTGGGAAGGAAAAACAGTGTTTCCTTTCAGCCATGCCAGCCACATGGCCATGGACTTGCACAACACTGGCTCTTTGGCTTGAATACGGAGATGAGCACCACCCCTAGAGTTGGACATGACTAGCACGCATGTGTGGGGGAACCTTTACCTTTTTTTTTTTAACATGACTGACAGCACCCTAAGCTCAAACGGTTCACTTTTTGACTCCACAACTTGAACACAGTGACCGAACACAAACTGAACCTGACTGGAATCTGAGGTCAAGTGAGGGGATAATGGCTGTTCCTAAGTTGATGGACAGCAACCCAAGTCCATAAAAATCCCTCCCCCGGGGGTGGGGGGACTCCTTAAAAGAATCATTATGAGAATGCAGAACAGCAGGATTCCAGTCCCTGTGGGGTTCCTACTCAGAATGACTCTACACAAGGTCCCCACTTCCCATCACACATCCGTGACTCCTTTCCCCTACTTTCAAGTAATGCATGCAGGATCTGTCTCATCTCGGGTGACATAAATTAGTTTCGACTAGTTTAACCGGATGAGCCAGCCGGTTGTGGAAATGAGGCGTGAAGTACCGGTAAATGAGAGAATGCAGGTAAACCGATAGATAGATAGATAGATAGATAGATAGATAGATAGATAGATAGATAGATAGATAGATAGATAGATAGATAGATAGATAGATAGATAGATAGATAGATAGATAGATAGATGGTAGAGATGGGCACGAAATGAACAATTTTTCGTTTCCGTTTTCGTTTTTTCATTTCATTACGCAATGAAACGACAAACAAATTTTGTCTCTAAAATGAAACGAAACGAACAGCAACACCAGAAATTTTGTCGTGTGTTTCATTTCCGTTACTGCAATATAAGTGAATTGCTTAAAATCCTTTTTAAAAAAAATCACAAAAATTGAAATAAATGGTAACGAAATGGTAACGAAACGAACGAAAACGAAAATGAATTTTTCTGCAAAAATTCACAAAAAAAACGGAAACGAACCGAAACGGACCCTCCAAACGACAAATGACAAACGAAATGCCATTTTTTTTATTCGTGCCCATCTCTAATAGATAGATAGATAGATAGATAGATAGATAGATAGATAGATAGATA
>JAHTLZ010003542.1:81737536-81749384 GCA_023846285.1 Phrynocephalus versicolor
AGAGAGACAGAGAAGAGAAGAGGGGAGTGTGCTAAGTTACTAAAATCTTCCTGCACACAGCTTATAACTCTTCGGTCTCTCTGGAAGTTGAGTCATGTAACTGGACTTCAAGATAAACTCACCTGGGCGACTGAGAATCTTCACAGACAAACTCTTCAGTCTGTTTTCCCCAGATGTTTTTTTTCCCTTATCAGCCAAGTTAACATAAGAGCATAAGAACAGCCTTGCTGGAACAGGCCACAGCCCATCCAGTCCAGCATTCTATCTCACACAGTGGCTCACCAGTTGCTTCAGGGTATTCCCAAGCAGATGTCTTCACCTGCTTATAATTCCCTCTGCAAATGGCATAGAGAGATATCCTGCCTCTCTCTCCAAACCGGAGGTTGTCCTTAGGCATCCATCATGAGAGCCATGGATACTCTTGTTCTCCGTGAATCTGTCCAATCCTTTCTTAACGCTGTCAAGGCTGACAGCTGCCACCACTTCTTTTGGCAGGGAGTCCCAGAGACCAGTGGGTGAATTAGACATGAATCCAGCCGAGAGAAAATCATTTGGAGAAAAGACTCCTGGGTCTGTTGATATAAAAAGGAACAGGTCCTGACACTCAATTCCTAATAGGCTTGAGTTTCTGATGTTGAGTGCCACTTCTCTTGCAGACCAAAAGGAGACCATCCCTCAACAGAAGGAGGAGGAACCAGCAGGCTGGTTGAAGCCAAAGTTTTTCAGAAGTGCAGCAATGAAATAGTCTAATACTATCTGAGCATCCTTGGCCAACACAGAAGGCCAAGTAGCTTATTTGGGGGGTGGGGGGTGGAGGGAGTAGCTTTGGGTAGATGGAAGTGTGTCCAGCATCCAAGAAGGAAGCATCAGTGGAAAGACTGAGATAGAGAACAGGACCATCCCATGCTGCAACATGCGCGTTGTTAGTCTATGGAACTCCCTGCCACAGGATGTGGTGATGGCATCTGGCCTGGATGCCTTCAAAAGGGGATTGGACAGATTCCTGGAGGAAAAGTCCATCACAGGTGACAAACCATGATGGAGATGTGTCATCTCCAGGCTTAAAACCAGGGTACTTCAAGGGCCAGATGCAGGGGAGTGGTATCAGGAGACAGAGATCTAGTCTCATGCGCTCCCAAACGCATCTGGTGGGGCCACTGTGAGATACAGGAAGCTGGACTAGATGGGCCTTTGGCATGATCCAGCATGGCTCTTCTTATGTTCTTATAACATTTTGTTGCAGGCTCCAGTTGGGGATATGCCAAAGAATACAAGAAGCCCCACAAGCAAGGAATGGGTCAGAGTGGCAGTACAAACCAAAGCAAAGTGTTCTGCTTATGTACCGCCCCATACCACTTAAAGTAATCTCTGGGTGGATTACAGTTTTTAATTACAGTATGCAGGCTACACTCCCCTCCCCCTCCAGCAAGCTGGGTCCTCATTTTACCGACTTCAGAAGGATGGAAGGCTGAGTCAACCTTGAGCCTGCTACTTGGGATTGAACCCCAGGTCGTGAGCAGAGTTTTACCTGCAATACAGGCATTGAACCACTGCGCCACCAAGCTCTTACTGCCCTTGCCCCAAAGAAGCCGTGCTTTAAGAGGAGGGTGAAAAGTAGAGAAGTTGGTTGGACAGATATGTTGGAGCCCCTCTTGCTGAGTGTGCTAATGAGGATGCAGGGCCAAGGGAGCTATTTTTTGAGGCTGGGTTTGCACCAACGACACCTGTCATCACCATGGAAGGAGACCGAGAGAGAGAGAGAGAGAGAGAGAGAGAGAGAGAGAGAGAGAGAGAGAGAGAGAGAGAGAGAGAGACCCTGCAGCACATGGCACTCAAGCGGCCGAACAGCTGTCAGCCCCTCGGACCGCTTCAGCCGCTGACAGATGAGGATCTGATGGACATGGGCAGCCTGTGTTCAAGCACCTCATATTTCCTTGCTAGCTCACGGTGGAACAAGCATGCCGTGGGCGGTTAATTAGCTGAGCGTGCTGCATCCGCCATATCCACCGCCTTGACGCCTGAGAACCAGAGGCCCGTCCTTCATCTGTCTTCGCCGTCCGCGATGAAATGATGTCATTGCCTAAACCTCAGGAAGCGTTGGGTCAGCTGGATGACAGATCTGCTGCACTTTCCCATCATCATTAACTACTTGTTTTAAAAGGGATATTTTTCAAAATGTTTCTCATCGCATTTTACTTTAATATGGTGGTTGATTAGGGTGTTTGATTGTTTATAGCAGTGGTTCTCAACCTGTGGGTCCCCAGATGTTCCTGGACTACAACTCCCAGAAAACCGTTCCAGCACAGCGAGTGGTGGAGGCTTCTGGGAGTTGCAGTCCAGGAACATCTGGGGACCCACAGGTTGAGAACCACTGGTTTATAGCATTCTGTTTTCTATCTGTACTATCTACCAATTGTACCGTAAGCTGTTTGGGGTCCCAATTTGGAAGAAAGGTGGGATAGAGATCGAATGAATGAATGAATGAATGAATGGTGCAAATGGTGCAAATGGTGCAAATGGCAAAGCAAAGCAACAATCCTGATATTGTGGACTAATTACTCCATTAGACATTTGTGCTGATTACACTTGTCATCCAAAGTGGAAGAAGTATGATCGTAAAAATGTGCTCCCTTAAAGTCCTGTGGATCAGAAGGTCAAAAATGTTTGATTGTATCTTACAGCAATTTGGACCAGGCGAATGGATTACAATGCAGTGACAAACCCCCACACTTTATACTGAGAAAGTCCCGGCTTGAATTGTGGCACTTCAAGAATATTTGCCACTTTTCTCTGCCAGCATACAGAATGGACCCTCTTCGGTCTAGACCAGGAGTGAGGAACCTTCAGCCCTCCAGATGTTTTGGAACACAACTCCCACAGTCCTTTATCGTTGGCAATATAGGCTCGGAATTCTGGGAGTTGCAGTCCAAACCATCTCCTCCCCCCTGGTCTAGACGGCCAAACACTGCTTGGACAGAGGAAGGATATTAAGGGAGAAGATTTGCACCCCTGTACCTAGCAAAGAATCAGGCTCCCTCTGCGCCACTGTACCAATTATTCCCAATGGGACTGGGGTGTGTCTTTAGCTCAAATGACAGTGGTTATGGGGACCACCGTTATATAAGCATAGCTACTCACCTTTGACGGTCACCAGCACAGAGCTGTAGGTCTGCCCAGCCAGGTTGGAGGCGGTACATGTATAGAGCCCATTATCCACCTGTTTGCAAAAGAGAATCTTCAGCACAAAGTTCTCCTGTTCGTCCTCGTAGACAATGTGCCTCCGGCCTTCCAGGATGACCTCGCCGTCCTTCTTCCACACAATCTCCGGCTTGGGCTCCCCTGTCACGTAGCAGCTCATCTTGGCATGCTTCCCCTCCGTCACGGTGAAAGTGCGCGTGGTCACGCCATAGTACGAGCCCCCGTCGCCCCGAAAGCCCTTCGCGGTCAAGCTGGCCGCCCTCTCGTAGTCAAGGGAGAGGTTCAAGCCAAGCTTGGACCGCCCTTCAGTGGCAGAGAAAGACGTGGAGATGAGGGTGTCCGTGGCGGAAAAGTCTGTCTTCCTGATCTCCTCCCTCCGCTTCTGCAAGTGTGACAGCAAAGGGGACGTCTTGTTGCCGCCCACGTCAACGTGGTGCCTGGTGCCACCGGAGCTGTAGGCATCTGGTGTGTCCACCACCAGCGCCGCTGCCGCGCTGGCCGCGCCCAGAGGGTTTTCCGCACGGCACGTGTAGGTCCCACTGTCCACCAGTCGAGTGTTTTGGATCTTGAGGGCGTTCTTCTCCCCCTGAGACTCGATCTTGATGCGGTTGGATTCAGACTGTCCCCCCAGGTGCCTTCCATCTTTCTCCCAGTTGACTGAAAGGGGAGGGCTGCCTTGGACAATGCATTTGAACATGGCATCTTCCCCCATGATAACTCGGATAGAGGTGGGCTTCTGGATGAAGTACGGGGCCGATTCGGTCACGGTGGTCTGCTCTCCCACTTTGATGCTGACCGCCGCAAAAGCTTCCCCGATGGTGTTCTTGGCCCGACAGATATACTGGCCGCTGTCCTCCAGGTTCAAGTCATAAATGGTCAGGCGATACAGATCACCGTCTTCCACCATTTTGAACCTCCCTCCTGTCTGGATAGGAAGCTTATCCTTTTCCCAGCTGACCGTCGGGATGGGGTTCCCCATAATCTGGCAACTCAAGGTGGCATCTTTGCCCATGGACACCACAAAAGCTTTGGGCCGGGTCAAGAACCTTGGGACACCGCTGTACAAGCTGAACTCCATCGCGATGGCCCTAGCGAACAGAAAGGAAAGAAGCAGAAAAAAAAAACCACCATGAGAATGGTTGATACTGAGAGGCAACCATTTTGGACTTCCTAAACTAGGGCGGCAATTTTATATATATACCTTTCTTCGCCATTTAGCAAATAATAAAACAAAGCACAAAACAATCCAAATTCTCTTCTTCTGATGTTTGACAACTACAACAACTGATACGCTTCAACAGTTTGTAATGATATTCAACTAAAGGCTCTTGTTATTTTCAACCTCGTTTCTGCAATCTAACCAAGCGTAGAATTTATCCCATACAAGCACAAATTTGCTTTTTTCCTTTTCCTTTAATTCCTTAAACAGTTTATCCATTTCGGCACATTCAAATATTTTATTTATTTCCACTTCATCATTTGGACTTTTATCTGCTCTCCACCGTGGTGCCCACGCTAATCTAGCCACTGTTAGTACATGAAGGATCAAATAACTATATTCACTATTTCTTATTGTTGGTAGTATCCCCAATAAACACATCTCTGGTCTCAAATTAATTTTTTGTTTTGTCATTTGTTCTAACCAGCTGAGCATTTTCATCCATTTTTTTCGGCTTTCCTGCATCTCCACCAACAGTGATATGTTCCTTTGTTTTTCTTACATTTCCAACATCAGTTAGATAAGCTGTGATCTATTTTATCTAATTTTGATGGAGTCATATGCCACCTACGGAACATTTTTGATAGATTTTCTTTATATGTTGTTGCTGACGTTAATTTATAATTATGCAACCATAATTTTTGTCAATGTTCTAATTGTATAGCATAAACAACATCCTTAGCCCAATGAATCATTGTTTCTTTGACTACCTCCTCCTCCATCTCTCGGTCTAGTAAAAACTTATACAATTTCTCTATCAATTTCTCCTCTGATCTAAAAAGAATTTTATCTATCAGGGCTTCTTGTTCTTCAAATTAGGGCGGCAATTTTTACATGAGACATCTGGCTGCCAGGGAGTCTGGTGAGGAGGCAGTGGGATGGGCTAGGCCAGTGGTGGCAAACCTTCAGCACTCCAGATGTTTTGGACCACAACTCCCAGAATTCCGAGCCTAGATTGCCAATGACAAAGGACTCTGGGAGTTGTGGTCCAAAACATCTGGAGGGCTGAAGGTTCGCCACCACTGGGCTAGGCTGTCCATCTGGAGCTGTGTTCCCCCATTCAGGGGGCCTTCTCTGTGGCTGATCCTAGACTCTGGAACTCCCTCCCACTGGAAGCCCGCCTGGCCCCATCTTTGGTCTACTTCTGCAAGCAGGCCAAGATCTTTCTCTTTAGGCAGGCTTTCTTTTAAGTGACTGCTTTGACCAAGCAAATTTTTTTTAAAGAGAGCATTTGATTCTGCGTGTCACTTGTGCTTTTCACATTGTTCTTATTCTGAATTTTAATAGGATACTTGTTTAATGATTTCTAAAATAATGTAATAATTTATTACTTGGCTTTTAACTTTGTTTCTTTTAATACTGGAAGCTGCCTTGGCTCCTTTAGGAGAAATGCAGCATATAAATATTTAAAATATATACAGTGGACCTTCGTATAACAAACGGTTTGTATAACATAAAATCTGTACAACATAAAAAAATCCGGAGATAGGAGAAATTTGCTTAACAGAATCACCTATGGGGCAAATATGTACAACATAAAAATGGTCGCGATTAGGGATTAATGTGTTTTCAATGCATTCCTATCGGAAATTTGTACAAAGGAAAATTTGCTTAACATAATTTCATTTGGAACGAATTAATTCCTTTATACAAGGTACCACTGTACATTACATAAACTCTATCTGCTAGGGATGATACAGAACTTGGCTTCCTAGACCAGGCATGTCCAAATTCAGGCCCGGGGATCAAATGCGGCCTGTTTTTAAATTTTGAACAGCCCGCAGCCTCTTCTCCTGCCTGTCACACATCCCCGCCAGCTGGCCACTCCCCATACCGGAGGAAGACATCAGTTTGCAGATTTACCATTTGCCTGGCCTCCCTGCCTCTATCCATCCTCTCAGCCACCTGTCCAGCCTATCCACCCCCAGCCCAGTGGCTGCAGCATCCTCCCTGCTTCCTTGCAAGTCCTAGAGGCTTTTCCAAAGTCCAGCTCGGGGGCCAAATGCGGCTGAATGGTCGCCCCCCCCACCCATACATTTTCACCTCACCAAATCTGGCCCTTCTCGCAAAAGGTTTGGCCAGTCCTGTCCTAGTAGACACAGACAAGAGCACCCAGTCTTTAAAAATATGTCAGCCCCACTCTTCAGCTAACAAGCTCCTAAATGGGGTTCAGTCGCAGAGAAACCCCGGCGAGTTCCCTCCAGCACTTAACCAGATTATATTCCAAGCCAGTTTCCCATTGGTTGCATCTGAGCAAGGACTGCGAACAAACAAACAAACATAGTTAATTTGGGTGGGATGGGGTATAGAACCCGAGGGTTCCAGATGTGCAGATTTGTCTCTGATACTCTGTGAAGATTCTCAGTCACCCAGGTGAGTTTATCTGGAAGTTGAGTCATGGCTACTGGACTTCTTTTTCTTGAGAGAGAGAGAGAAACGTTTCACTGCTCATTCAAACAGCTTCATCAGTCTGAATACAGCTAGTGCGACTCCTTCTTATAGTAAACTTTGACCTCTTGTCACCCTGGTCTGAAATAGGCTCATAAGATGAACAATGGCCTGAATAGGCTCGTTAGGGAGACAATCGTATCCATAGCCTTAAGGTGAACAATGGCCTAAGGTGCTGAAACCTATCAAGAATGGGTTGTTAGCTATGGCCTTGGTGGTGAAGGCTTTTTGATTTGTCTGGGTACTTTGGAAAGCACCCCCTGATAAGTAGCAGATAGACTATGCCTGAGGCCCCCTCCTCTGTTGAGGGAGGGGTTTTCAATGCTCACATGAATGGCTTCCCTTACTCCTCTCTCAAACCACCTATCTTCTTTGTCTAATATGTGTACATTCTCATCTTTGAAAGAGTGCCCTTTGTCCTTCAAATGGAGGTGTACTGCAGATTCTGGTCCTGAGCTGTTACCCCTCCTAATGTTGGGCCATCCTTCTGTTTAATGGCTGTTTAGTTTCTCCAATGCAGAGGTCTGAACACTCCTCACTGCATTGGACTGTATATACTATATGGCTATGGATACTATTGTCTCCCTAACGAGCCCATTCAGGCCATTGTTCATCTTATGAGCCTAATTCAGAGTAGGGTGACAAGAGGTGAAAGCTGACTGACTATAAGATGGAGGACTCACACTAGCTGTATTCAGACTGATGAAGCTGTTTGGATGAGCAGCGAAACGTTTCTATCTCTCAAAAAGAAGACCAGGAGCCATGACTCAACTTCCAGATCTGATCCCAGTGTCTGCTCCATGGGCCTTCGGCTTGGGCCTTCAGTGAGATGTCAAATTGGCAACACTAGATTTGAGAATCATTTGCACGGCCTCTGGATGTGTCCTTCACACACGTTCAGAAGCACCCTTCTTTCATTACTCGGACGCAGAGGTGAGCGGAATCGTGTTTTGTCTCCAAAACACTTACACACCTTTGCCATGCATGCCACTGATTCTTTGAGAACTTTGCTATTCCATCCTTTCCATTTGTGTTGGGATTCCTTCATGGGATATCCTTAGATATGAATAATCTCCCAGATCAGCTGAGAGATTAACAGTGAAGGAATGTAATGAGTACTCAAACACACAGGGATCTTTTTGGTGCCTTGCATCAGATGAGAACAGGCAGAGAGGCTTGTCGGTAGCTTCCTTCTCCTTCTGAGCTCGGCTCTTTTATTAGCTATCACAAATCACATACACGTCAGCAGAGACCCATCCAATGATTATACAGCTTGTTTTTTCTGCACATGCTCAGTAGTTTATTTAACATTATCTCATTTTCTTTGGAATGCACACTCCTACGCTTTTTCCATGGCCATCTTTAAGAATGATCTGTGCTCAGTTCCTATTCGTCAGCCTGTTACTCAATCAGAGACTGTTTATTGTGGTGACGTAGACACATAGTGATTGTCTGAGTGCTTTTCAGAGCTAGGCTGACAAAGCATAGGCAGAGCATTAGAGGCAGATTCCCACACATTTGCAACAAGCATCCTGGATGAATGATACTGGTGTTGCATTGATTTCGGAAACTAAATGCTCTCAGCTAGTCTGCATATCCCTTCCAAGAGATTTCAGGAGGCAGACCCCTGACAGCTCCATTTCACTGGTGCCACCAATGAACTGCTGAACTTCAAATTCATAATTTTGACTCCACATAGTCTACTGAGCAAGACACCCCTGTCCACCACTTCAGTATCCGCCGATTCATTTATCTACTGCCTGAAAATACTAAATCAAAAACCTCAGAAATATGTATTTATTTAATTTGTATTTACCACAACTGGCCATTAGAGGGAGCCAGAAACCGGGCAATGTATAATTTTCCATACTTCCCACATTTTTCAGTATCCACGGGGAGTCTGAAATCAGTCCTCAGTAGATACCACAGTCCCACTGCAACAGCATTTCTGATCCACTTGGACATTCAAAACATCCTATTTTTAGGATTCAGGTTTTAACTCTGAGACTCAGATTTGGGGACTCACTTCTTCCTAGGTTTCTGGATTTGTCTATGAAGAAGAATGGCACTAAGGAGCGATGTGCCAGTGACTGAGCATCCCTACTCATTGGTATAGATTACTTTAGCAACCCAGTCCCTCTCTGCTATTTCACTGAATATTCACATTTCCCATCAAATAAGGAAACACATGCTCTGGTCCTTTCTCTCCTCTTAGTAAGTACATTTTAAAAGCAATGGGATCAGCCTTCCCAAAGCGGGTCATGACATCAGTTTATGAATGAGCTGGTTTTCAACAGCATCATTTAATGACACACTCTCTGGAGACAATGACACAATTTTCCGCAGAGATCATGAGCCTGTGAAATAATTCTTTTTGTTAGAGCACCTCACACTTGAAATACAACAGCCAGTTAATAACAAGTATATGACTGCCATAAACTAGCATCTTCTCTCATTTATCTCATATCCTTTTTTTAAAAAAGTTAGTTCATTTGGCAACAAATCCCCAGATCTTAAGACAGCAAATTCCAATTCGCTCTTGGCATGGAATAAATTGCCAAGCGAGATTTGCTGGGCTCCATCCCTGGCATCCTTTAAAAAAGCTCTGAAGACCTGGCTGTTTAAGGGTGCCATCCACAATTGCTAGGAGTGTTGTGTTCTCCATGTGTTTGTTCTTTGTTTGTTTATCAACCTCTAGATTTAACACTACTAACGGGAGCAGAAGTTTTGAGCCAAGATGGAGATCCACCACTAGCGTTTTTCTTCTTTACCTCCTCTCTGTGATTTTCCTTTGTCATTTTGATCAGTTGTTCTTTATATACTTTACATTTAGTTTGCGTATTATCGGCTTATCTGTTTTTATTTTGCTTATGTTATGCTGGCTTTTGTTGCTGGTTTATTTAAAATTGTTTCATATAATTATATACAGTGGACCCTTGTATAACAAACAGCTTGTATAACATAAAATTTGTACAACATAAAAAATTCCAGAGATAGGGGGAATTTGCTTAACATAATCCCCCTATGGGGAAAATCCGTACAACATAAAAATGGGATTACTCCATTTTCAATGCATTCCTATGGGAATTTGTATAAAGGAAAAATTTGCTTAACATAATTTCACTTGGAATGAATTAATTTCTTTATACAAGGTACCACTGTAATTGTATTTTACGTTGTAAACCACCCAGAGTAGCCCTTAGCCTTGACAGTTGATGTATAGAAGTCAAATAAACAAATTAAATAAATACATCATTCTTGTTTCTCACAGTAATGTGAGAGTACCGGCATTTGCTGGAAGGAACGGGAAGACAAGAGGATGAGGTTGACACCTTTCCACCTATCAATGAATGAATGAATCAATGAATCAATCAGGCATATTTTAGTTTCCCTCATGGCTGTCCTTCCCCAACCTCCTCTCAGGTGTTTTTCATCCAAGGGACTAAAATCCACTGGTAGAGGAAAAGTGTGGAGGGAGAGGGTTCACCACGCCCTGTCACTGGCCAGTAGAGATGGGCACGACTCAGAAAAATTGTTCGTTTTCGTTTTCGTTTTCGGCTAGGGGTCCGTTTCGGCTCGTTTCCGTTTTCGTGAGCTAATTTCAAAATTTTTCGTTTTCGTTTCGTTACGTAACGAAAACGAAAAAACAAAAACGAAAACGAAAAATTTTTCATTTCTTCCCATTTAGCTCCATTATGTGCTTTTCCAGTAACGAAAAATGAAAATTGCCTCAAAATTAGTCGTTTTGTTTCCGTTTCCGTTCCAGTTCTGAGCCGTTTTTCGTTTTTCGTTTCGTTACGTAACGGAAACGAAAAACGAAAACGAAAACGAAAATACCGCTAAGTCGTGCCCATCTCTACTGGCCAGTTGCCCATTGCAAACATCGTACAGTGGACTCTCACATAACAAACGGTTTGTATAACATAAAATCTGTACAACATAAAAAATTCCGGAGATAGGGGAAATTTGCTTAACAGAATCACCTATGGGGAGAATCCATACAACATAAAAATGGCCGCGACTAGGCATTACTCTGTTTTCAATGCATTCCAATGGGAAATTTGTATAAAGGAAAATTTGCTTAACAGAATTTCATTTGGAACAAATTAATTCCTTTATACAAGGTACCACTGTATATAGTTTCACCCCCCCTGGGGACATAGACTCTGAGAAGGCCTCCTCTTGCAGCTCTGCTCAGTAATCAAGTCATTTCTAGAGCTTTTATTTCTGCCAAGGTGTACCCTTTTTCATGGGGGAGGCCCATTCTTTCCCCCCATTTTCTTGGAAAGGTTGTGCACCCTGGCTTTAGGGGTGAAGCGTTTGAGGGAAAATGGTGCTCTTTTCCCTTTGGGGAGAAAGGCGGCATAAAAATAAAGTTTATTATTATTATTATTATTATTATTATTATTATTATTATTATTATTTATTAATTAATTAATTAATTAATTAATTAATTAACCACACAGCTATCTATGCTGGATTTTATATTACCAATCACTAGTCGAACGCTTCCCAAGCGTTTAAGACTCAGTGATGTATCGGCGAATTATGCGAGCAGTTCCCAGTAAGGCGGCTTTCTGCATCTGACTGATGGTGACTTTGTCCACTCCAATTTCTTCTAAATACTTGCTTAGCTCTTTGAGCACCGCACCCAGCGTGCCGATTACCACTGGGACCACCTGTACCGGTTTATGCCAGAGTCTCTGAAGTTCAATTTTCAGATCCTGATATCGGGTAATTTTTTCAAGTTGTTTCTCAGTGACTCTACTATCTCTTGGTATAGCAACATCAATGATCCACACTTTTTTCTTCTCCACAATCACAATATCTGGGGTATTATGCTCCAAAACCCTGTCTGTCTGTATTCGGAAGTCCCAAAGTAATTTTGCATGCTCATTTTCAGTCACTTTTTCAGGCTTATGGTCCCACCAGCTATTATTATTATTATTATTATTATTATTATTATTATTATTATTATTATTA
>JAHTLZ010003542.1:81755870-81770285 GCA_023846285.1 Phrynocephalus versicolor
AGAATCTTCACAGATATAACCTCAAATATTTTTCCATTAACATGGAAGTCTGTCTCATTGAATACTGGGATTTTTGCTCAATCATGCAAAAAGAGTGGAGGTTTCTTCCCACTTTGATCCCATCCAGGTCTTCCAAACTCAAAATTCATTTCATTTTTTAAAAAAAATATATATATGCAAACACAGCCTTTTATTATATTAAATACTTTAATAAGTGTTACCCAGCACACGTAACAGTTATCCAGTAACAATTAGAAAAAACATTCTGAACAGAGAGAAACAGTGATTGGTGATTGCCAAAACAGAACTGAACACAAGTGATAATCAGGCTCATACCAATTTAAAGAAAACATTACACATAAAAACAATGTTAAAATGTTTCGCTCCCCATGATTTTTACAGTTAGTAAATCTGTTTCAAAGAATTCTAACTGCCTGCAACTTTCTATTCTTGTATTCTTTTCCGAATGCCATCTACAACTGCACAGGTATGACGTGACTTCAGCACAAGCAAAGAGCTAGCCTTGGCTGAAGGGGATCGTATCTAATCTAATATGTAAGGAGTCGAACCAACTTTATCATCATCCACAGCATCTACTGAAGTCACAGCGGAGGTAGGAGTGACATTTTTGCAGTGCTTCAGATCCACAGTTCTTTCCAAATATAATGAAACAGCACCCGACCCTTCCACTCATGATAGCAAATGATGTCTCTCTGAGCATATTTCTGCAAAATTGGCTAAAACCGATCAGCTGGTAGTAAGGTAAGGTATTGATGACAATAGCAGTGTAGAATTTCTTTGCCATTTAACAATATGGCCTAGATGCACATGATATATACTATAAACAGCATACTAAAATACACCTTTTGTCTCAACTTTGATTATACTGTATAACTGTGTTCCCGCATACTTGATTCACTGGGTTGAAAAGAAGAACAGCCTTGCTGGAACAGGCCACAGCCCATCCAGCCCAGCATTGTCTCAACACAGCAGCTCAGTGGGTTGGTTCCAGATTTAACTACAGTATCTTTACCATAAACTGAGAGTGCCATAACTAAGTTAAGTCTCACTGATTATTCAATTTTAATGGAGCTACACTCAAAACAATTAACACCAGGAAAGGCTGAAGACAGCAGGAAAAGAAGATGATATCTGAAATGGACCAACTTCCTTAAGGAACCACAGGATTAAGAGGTGATCAGGGAGGGGAGGACTGCAAATATTTCGGAAATTGCTTGTTCATAGGTTCACCATGACTTGGGGGTGGGGGTTCTTAACAGCATAGAACATTACCCAAATCTGGAACCGAGCCAATGTGCCGCAAAACTACGCAGGGATATCCTGTATCCAATATTTTTCAAGTTGACTTTTATATAACTTCTCTGCTTAATTTGGCCAAGAACTATGATCATCATAAATTAACTAGAACAACAGTCAAAACTAATGCTGTTGGCATTAACTGAGGCTTTCCCTCCACACCAGTCCCCATATGAAGGACGGGAAATTGGGAAGAAAAAGAAACAAGATGGGAGAAGGTTTACCTCCTCCTTGTAAAAAAGTGCAGTGGTCCTGATTTTTTAATAAAATAATCTTTTTAAGTAAAGAACAACAAGAAAGGAATCAGAAAGCTCCTAAACTGCATGTAGTTTATCCTTATGCTTTCCATAAGCTGAACAAGTAACTGAACATATTTCTTTGCCTTATATATTGTGGCACTGCTAGGTATGCTAAAAATGAAACCTGAAACCTGTTGGGTAAAGGGGGACTGCCTTTAAAAATGCTATGAAAACCTTTTGTAAATATGTAAGCACAATTATTCATTTCCATGATAAAAAAAACCACAAGGTTGAACGTGCTGGTGGCTGAAACCCATAAAAGCATGTAGGAAACAATTGGAAACTGGACTTCTACACAGGCAAGAAAAATTAAGATACATGTATAAGCACCATGACAACGTCTCAGAAGCTCGCAAGCTTATCTGCTGGTGGTCTACAACAAGTAAAACTAAACTAAACACATCTGATTGTGTGTGTGTGTGTGTTGTGTGTGTGTGTGGCGGGGGGGGGGACAACTTTGCAAGGTGACCTCAGTAGCTTTGGAAATCTGTAGATCAGTACTTTCGTAGAGGTAAGAGTAGGATCCCAACTCCGTCAGGAGAGTGTGACTGTAGGAAAGACCCGGGTGGGGAATTAAGAGAAAGCCACATTTCCTTTCTCCCTCCTTTTCCTGAAGTAAAAAGCTATTATAGAAGCTATTTTGTACTAGTAGCTTGTGAAAGGGGACATCCAGAATGTTGTCTACAACTTTAAGGGGACCCGCACTTCCTAATTAAACTCTAACAAGAAACCAAGAATGGATTCTACACGATTTAGACTGACAATCAATTGATTCCTAATATTCAACCCCCTGCCACTCTTCTCGCTGGTTTTCAACACCACAGCTTATCGGAAAACAAAAGGACATCCAACAGTTGGCAATAGACACACAACCACAGACAAACTTCTAAAAGCACTTTCAATACAACAATCCAAGTTTGCATATTTATCCTGTATAATTTAACACATTCGATACGAGAGCCGTCTCTTAGAAAGTCCAGCAAGAGCTGCACAAAAGTGGGGACATCAGGGTGTAGTACATTCAGATCAGCAGCAATACATGTTTTGATACAAGTAAACTGGGGGTGGAGGGAGAGATGCATTGCAGGAATTTGGCGAGTGAGGATGTTTGATCTTTAAATTACTCTAAGGAGCTTAAATTTTCCTAGAGACTAAAAGCAAGTGATTACTGCACAGCTAATACCAAGTGTGAATTCTAACTGGCAACTGGCATCTTAGAATATAAAGCTGACGATATTTTAGTTTTCTAAGAAGAAAAAAAATTCAGGAATCCCAGCAACTAAACTTGTTTGAAGGGTGCATTCAAAGGGCCTGAGTGACCCAGCCTTGTTCATCAAGGGAATGTGGCTGGAATGAACCGTAATACAATCAGTATAATTCTCTATATACGGAACCCTATATAGATTCCACCTCACCTCTAAATGAAACTCTATGTGACCCTTAGTAGTGGCACAAGAAGGCTAACCTCAGTCTTTGGTGGGTAAACGATGCTCCCATTTTATAACGAGAGCTCAAAATGCAAACAAAATAAAAATGTATAGGACAATTCTATAATCAACTACAACAGGCATTATAAAGTTAGGGAACCCAGGGCTGGAAACCGATTACAAAATATTCATATTGTAAAACTAGATATGAAATGTGGCTTAGAAATCCCTTCAAATAAATTGTCCCGTTTTGGGGGGGGGGGTTGAGCACACAGCAATTTACCTTAAAGACTTTTAAAAGGCACATTGCTAAAACAACCAATTATATCCACTATTTTACAGTGCTTCACAGCAACTCAATGTGCCTACTTGTTATCAAACTAATCTCCAGGAAAAATACAAGTATTTTATAAACAAACAATAACAGTCTATTTACTGAATTACATTTTCTGACACAGCAGTACTGCAAAGAGTTAAATCTGATTAACCACTCATACATTAAACTTGTTCTAATCTACAAAAACATACCTGATCTTAAGACAATTAATGCAAAGTGCACAAAGTATAATTCTTTAGCATTACTCTTTTACAAGAAAACTAAGGCTGAAATATTGGTTATATTTTCTTTAAGAATTCTGGCACTCGGAAGGTTGTTTCCTTTGGACTTTAAACCAAACTAGGAAAATGTAAGGAATTTGCAATTTCTTGTTGCAGATACTAAAATCCTGTCCTCTATATCAATGGTTCTCAATCTTCAGTCCCCAGGTATTTTGGGACTACAACTCCCAAAAACCCTGGCTAGTGCAGCTAGTGGCAAAAGCCTCTGGGAATTTCAATCCATTGTCTGATTGAGAACCATTGCTCTATAAATTTGAGGGCTGGATCCCTTCACACGAGCTCAAAAATTTATTATTTATTTATTTATTATTTATTTATTTAATGCACACGGTGGAGAAACAGAACTCAACTGTGCTCCTCAGAGCACTGCCCAGCATACTGAATGAAACAAATTTGTTATATAAAATATTTTCTCTTCTAGTATTCCTCATTTCCCCCCGACAAAGATCTCAGCAGTACAAGAACTCCTCTGCAAAATTATTTTCTAGCATATAAAATACAAGCATCAATACAGACAAGTAATTTCGCATTTCACAAGACTGTGAAAAGTTCAATATTCACAAATGATAAGAACCCAACCACCAAAGGCCAAGTCCAGATTCCTTTTAACACAGAGAAATTATGCCCATGGGCACACAGGTGAACACACACACACACACACACCACATGTATCTCCCCAAACTACAACAGAAGTGACAGCTTTCCCTACACACATTTTAAGAACCCACCTCTATTTGCATGGGGCTCTACATAATTCTCATGAAAGGAGAACCCCACAGTTGGGAGAAACCAAAATCAAAGGGTACCAGCATTATTTTGGAGAGGGGGCACCAGAATCTGATTGTCCACAACACAAGCACGAAGCCTGATAACACTGATTCAACATACAAAATTTCCTTGAGCTAAAAATAAATCAGCCCACTTTGGTAAACCTAGAATCAAGTAAGTTTTACAGAACTATTTCTACAAACATCCCATCGCTACAAACATAAATACCTTGCGCATATTTATAGTTTTTATATATACATAACAGACCCTGAGCATATATTAGGACTGATTAGGTCTGGTGGGGGATCAAGGTGTATAGTGAAGTCAGACAAACAATATATTAATTCTTAAAATAAATATTCAGATAGTTAACAGCTATATTTTCATTAAGTGCATACCAAGTTAAATAATCGTTTAGGCGACTAAGGAATCACAGTATTCTTCTCCTAATATTAAACGATTTAATTCCACAACACACAACATAATGAAGTATTTAATGAATGGAATTTTGAATCTGTTGGGCCAACATATTTGCTGATGGTGAAGTCTGGATTAATCCAGTCTGAAATACAAGTTGGGGAAAAACAGATTCACAATTGTATTAGAACTAACATTAAGGGCTGACTGCTTAACCTAGACCACTTGCATTTTTTCTCCCAAATCCTACCACCACCGCAACATAAAGGTATATTATTCCAAAGCGACAACAACAACAGTATTTGGTTATCACTTTGGCACTTAAAAGACTACTATTACAAGATGAAGGACTAATAAATGCTTAAGTGGCATTGTGACATACGCTAGTTCATGACTTGAGTCACAACTTTGGATCAGGGATCCAGGTAAAGGACTATTGCTTGCCTGCATTGAGTTGATCATTGCTGTTTTGATCTGCAGAGACACGCCCTCCGTACTAAGAATGTTGCAGAGATTACAATTGAGACACACCAATCCAGATTTGAACAATGGCACTGGACGCACAGTCTAGACCAGCTAGATTCGAACGACAGCCGGGCCTCTTTCCGGCCCCGCTGCAAGATTTGCCAGACGGGGCTCAATGGACAACCGTCTGGGGTTCGTTGGGGTTCTCCCTCTTGTTCTCTTTGTCTTCCTGCTCCCCGCGGCTCTTCCCTGGCAGGCTGGAGCATACAGGGCCGAGTTCCTGCAGCGCCCTTTGCACCTCCTCCTCCTTCAACAGGGCAGATGCTGTCGGGAGAGCCATCTGGAAAGCGCACCACAAAGCTGTACGGGTTTTCCGCGTGAACAAGGCCAAATCTTTGACGGCGGCCGCAAGAGCCAGGACATCTGTAACAAAACCCAGCCTTCAGTTGTTTGCAGAGAGCATTTTCCAAACAATTCAAGCCAAAGCTTGACAAAAGCAACTTGTGCAAAGAAGAGAGCTTTTAAGTGAACCCTGGCTCTCTTTACAATGCTTTTCATGTGCTATCTAGGATCCACATGTCATCATCTTCTGACACTCCTTTTTCTTCTACATACCTCCCCACACGAATGCTCTTATGGTTCTGTATTTTAACTGCTTTCAACTATAAGCTGCACAGAGAAAACCTATTCAACCACTATCAAACCAGCTAAGAAAATAGTACCCTAGCAATGTTCCCTTTCCATTTCCTGTACTGCTTTTCTTCAACATGTAGAAGACAATGAGCCGGACAAGGGAGAATCTCCAATATCTTATATAAATTCATTATTCCATTAGCTCGCTTTATTTTCAGATGTTGACACAGTGAAAATGGACCACAGCTGATCTTTGACGGATTACTGCAAGAAAGCTACTGCCACGGGTATACAGCCACAAAACACAAATGTTTAACTTTAGTTTTCAAAAAAAGAAAAAGGAGTTGTTGCTTTCATCCTTCCGATGGCCATTTTATGATGATTATAATGTTGCTGTCATAATATGTTAGAATTGACAAAAATGTATGTAATGTATATTTAACAGATTGAACAGAGAATTTGTAAAATGGAGTCAGTCAAAAATGCAGTGTCATGATGTTAGCCACAAGTGCAAGGGATTAGAAATCACTAGGTTAAAATGATTTAGCACAGGTGGAATAGTTTAATGACATCATGGTGTGTCAGGATGTGATTGGTTAAAATCATGTCTGATGAGTTTCAAATATGTATAAAGGAACTGGCTGGTGTAATGTAAATTGGGACTGTTTATGGTGAGAAAACAGTACCCCACACTCTAATGTATATTTGCTCTGTATATATGATATGCTTGATGTTATGCTGCTGTTTTTCTTATCTACCGTATATATTCAATATAAGATTTTTATTCTAAGTCATGATCTTTGTCTCTGTCTCTCAGTTCCAATAACGCTTATTGCAATTATCTACACTTTATCTACATGCTGCTGCTCAGCTAATTTTCTCTGCTATACACATAAACATGTGCATTTGTGTATTTCTTTCACAATCCCCTTATAAATATTGACAGTTGCCAATTAAGGATTTACTTGATTCAATTTCTTCTATTTAATAGGCAGTTCAACGTTCAACAATTATTTTTAAGTACAGCACAAATAAAAAAACATGGGTAGGATATGTTGCCCTCAGAAGGTGTCAGAAAGTGGAACTGTCACCTCTGAAACGGTGCCCCTGCCATTCCTGCAGGCATCATAATGACAAATAAACAGCGGGCTGCTTCCTTAAGAACTTACTCAACCGGCAACTCCAGGCAGATTTCGTTGATCCATGCAATTAACTTTTTGTTGTTCGTGTGGTTGACAATTAAACCAACAAGTTTTGCCACAATCAAACAGAAACCGCTTGCCTTTTGCATTCCTGTAAGGAGACGTTCCTAGCCGCTGAGGATTAACAGTGTTCATGATCTCCTCCTTGCGTTTCGCCTGAGTGGCGCAGATGGCCTCCAAATGGTGTCCCAAAGTGGCCGATATGTTCCTATGGACAGGAACCCCACAGAGTTGCTCCATTTTCCCAATTAAGCTGTGCACCTAAAAAAAAAAGGCAATACTTCATTGGACCTTTTAATGTGTGTGTGGTGGTGGTGGTGGGGGACCCATGTAACAATACATTTTATTTTTTAAATCCAGCAGAGCAGCAGACCCCTGTCTCCCAGTATGTTTCCACCCAGAACAGCCAAGGCTCTGCATTTCTCTCAATCTTGTTTGCATTTTTAGCAACTCAAAATACACAATGGCTGACGATATATAATCAGGCTATAAACAATCCCCCAAAGCTTTCCGAAGCTGAAGCTTGCGGCTCCTTCTGAACGCTATCATGGTTGCTATTTGCCATGCTTCCGCTATTAGGTTGTGCTGCCACTCAGAATGGGCATTTGGACCTCCCACAAAGATGCTCTTGGGACGAAAGCATTTACAGCAGTCTGAAAGCCCAAGTGGCACATCCTCTTTAAGGGTGCTTACCCGGGCCTGCTCTCGGAACTGGTCCACGATCAAACGATCCACACGGGAAGGCTTAGCAGGAAGACAGGAAAAAGGAGCATTACTGGAGACGGACACCAGCTTCCCTGGAAAAATTCTTGCTAGATCTGCCTCCGTCTAAAGACAAAACACCAGAACAGGTTAACAGGATACGTTTTACTGCTTACTGTAATGGTGGGCAAGTGTTGGTCCCAGGATGAGCTTTTTTTGCCTCCAGGGGCTTCTGCAGGCTGCATCAACCGCTACCCTTCCCAAAAGAAACTGGAAATGGACAAAAAAACCATGTCCCATTTCATAAACTCCCTCACTGGGAACTCTGAACTAAAAGAAGGTAGCAGGGAATTGCACCCCAGTGTAAATAAAACAGCTGTTCCCAAAGGCCTCCAGAAGCACCAAGAGCCACAATGGAAAGTATGACAAATTAGGATTTAGGAGACCAAGGTTCAACCCCCTCCCCATCTTTGCCGTGGAGACCCACTGAGGCATGGAAAATTGTAAAAACGATATTTAAATACCTTGCATACTTTGAAAGCCTTATTAGGATCATCATCGGTTAGGTACAACCTGATGGCACATAACAAAGACCCTTAATTTTTTGGTCAGAAAAAGACATTTGTAGTACCTGGGCGGGGCGGGAGACACCTGGTCTCTGGGCTTCCCTTCCTTCATTTATTTATTGCCTTTCTCTTTCCCCTCTGTATTGGTACATTAAATATACCTTCACTGTTAAAATCTCTGGTAAAGCTGTTTTACATTACGCATGGCTCCTGGTGCCCTCACGTGTCATCAAGCTGACTCAAATTCATGCCAATGAATGGCCTCCAAAACATCCTGTTTCCAACAACTCTACTCAATAAACTCAAAGCTGTGATTTCCTTTGCAGAGTGGTACCCAGTGGGCAATAAAAAGCAAAAATGCTTCCAGACCCTGCCACAAAAAAAATGAGCAAGGGAAAAGGTTTGCCACCTGTTGACTGTGTTGTGGATCTGAACCATTTCAGTTCTGCTTCTTCCTTCTAGAAAACTGTGGATTGCAAAAACAAGAACAAAAAAGATGCACGCTTGATATGGTCAAAATAAACGGCCGACTTTGCTGCAACAGATAGAAATGGTGTATGAGCTCGCCAGCTTCCAGCAGCTGAACAGGTTCCTTACTCAACTCTTCTCTCAGAAGACTGCTTTCATTTCTAAGACCTTCAAATGCAAAATAAAAGATGCATACAAATAAATCTAAAATGTGATTAATCTCATTTGTCCTGAATGTAGGATTTAGCCATTCTTGAGTCAAAGTATGAAGAGTCCTAAGAAGCTGCATTTGAAGCATCCTAGGGTGCTTTTACACGACCCCTAAAATCCGAGGCAAAAGGCTCCCAGATGCAGAGCTTAAAATTGTTTTCCCACCAGCTCCGGATTATAAAAAAAAATTAAGTATGACCATGACCACCTAAGCGCGTTCCAGTGCATTTTCCAGGTACCTGGTCTCCGAAGGTGAAAAATTTCTGATGCGGATTGCAAGGCAGTGAGTACCGGGCTCTCCTCCCTTCTGTTTGCTTTTATTTGGCCCCTGCCCCTTTAAGAGACTGGAATACTTCCCGGGGCAGCTCCCAACAGCAGAGCAGAGGTGAGCCTGCATTCTTTTCTCCACTTTTTCCTCCCTCCCCTCATGCAGACAGGAGCCATGGCGTGCAGAGGGGTGGGAACACAGGAAGAGGAGCAAACCCCCCAAGATCTCTGGTCCGAATTTAAGTTGCCAGCGGATCTCAGGGTTTTTGTAAAAACGCCCTTAAAAAAAAGCTATACCAAGAACCTGTCCCCTCCTGTTCTGGTACCTGACATCCTCACAGGCTGTACGCCTGGTTCCATGCCTAATTCATACTGCTGCAAATAAATTCTGCACACACAATTAAGGACCAGGCCACGTAATGGCCAACTTCACCCTCACCTTTTCCAGTCTTCGACAGTGGCTCTGCTTTATCTCCCAGCACAGAAACCCAGCAGACTGAGCATCAAGGAAAGGCTTGAATACATGAAGGATCCAGAAACCACCCTATAAAATCCTCTTCCAACTTCATCTCAGCAATCACCGGAGATGCACATAGTATTACCCCAGCATCCTTTTGCCATTGCTGACTCAGCGGTTATTTTTTTTTAATTTCTCAACTTACTGGATTGGAATCTTTATTCCAATCATTCATTATGATAAACCAAGGTCTATTAAGAACTTGCTATTGTGCAAAGACTGAGACATCTGAACAGAGCTGAAATATCAGAGCCGAATACTGAAAGGAAAAGCAAATATGGGACACCTCATGAACAGAAGTACATTTCTCTTGTTCATGTTACGACTCGTGGTGCAGTGGTTAAATGCCTGTACTGCAGGTAAAACTGTGCTCACGACCTGGGTTCAATCCCCGGTAGCAGGCTCAAGGTTCACTCAGCCCTCCATCCTTCCAAGGTCGGTAAAATGAGTACCCAGTTTGCTGGGGGGGGGGGCAATGTGTAGCCTGCACTCTGTAATTAAAATTGTAAACTGCCCAGAGACTACTTGTAGTAGTATGGGGCGGTATATAAGAACACTTTACCTCCACCTACATTTCATCTTGCCATGCATTAAAACACTGACCTTTTTCCGTTCTCTTTCTAGGGCTCTCCACTGCTCATAACACTCTTCCAGATGAATATGAAGCTCACTGGCAGGTCCGCTACGATTCCTCGGAGGCCGATAGTGGCTGGGAGGCGATGGGAAGGCAAAGTACGGAGGAGCAGTCTCTCCACAGGAGAGGTCGTTAAGGAAAGGGCTTAAATGGGGCAAGTCATCGTATGGAAGGTCAGCAAGTTCAGACCACGGAAATGGCAAAAGAGAAAAGGCAACATTACTTGGTGATGAAAAGGAGTGCGGGCTAAAGGGAGGAAAATTCGGCATGTGCTTAAAACCAGACACTAATGGGACAAGAGGAAGGAAAGACGGATTGATGAAATCAGATAAGGCAGCACCATTCGGTTCTGGTTTTCTTCCCCATATATCGAGCTGTGGTTGACCCAGGCTTACGCACCCTGCGCGCGGAATTAAATTTTGTCTCTGTCTTCTTTCGTTCTGCCCCGTTCTCTCATCAATCTTGTATCGGTTTTGCTTATTATAAAATCTGTTGTACTTTGCAGACTCATTAGCAGAGCGCTGTTGCAATAAACAGCTAGAAGCAACATTAATAAATACGTGACCATCTGGGGTAGCTAAAGAATGGTTCTGGGGGTGTCCAAAACGCTTACGTTGCTTCTGGTTTTCTGTAGAAGTAGAAAATCCTGAAATACTAGGAATGTTACCGAGTAACTGTTGTTTGCCCTCACTTCTCGAGGACAACACTGGTGGCTTCTGAGAATAGGACAGCTGGCCTGGGGAGCGTTTACTGGAAGGTCCACTTGACTGAACAAAAGACCTTTCCTTTTGTTTTCCATAAGTTGCACAGGATCCGGCTTCTAGATTTGTCCTTTTAACCTCCAGCCACGTATATCCATTGTAAGGTGATGCCACATCCTGTGCAGATGGTTTTAGAGATGCCTGACTCCAGGGAGTTTTCTGTGGCTGTTGAGGGACCTTGAGTTCACCGTGACAGGCCACGGACATACTGATGCTATGGTGGCTGTTTTGTGGGTAGTCTTCCTGAAATTTTGTATCTATTCCTTCAAGAAAGCTATTTTCTTTATTAAGTGCTGGGCTAAGAAAATGTTCGGACACGTAGCTAAACTGCTGACAACCACGAGTATCTGTAAAACCCATAAACTTTTCAAGACATAAATTATTTTCCTGGATTACTGGGTCCCATATTCCACCTACAGGAGAATTAGACAGCTGGGTGAAATGGCTGATTGATCCTTCTGTGTGATTTCTCATCATCACCCCTCTTCCTCTGTCAGGTTTCTGACATTTGTTATCAGTACTATCTTTTATTTTACTATAAGATGAAAGTGAGCTCCCATGGCTATTTTTGTCGTAATTTTTAACACAGACAAAGTTGCTTTGCTTGATTCCAATGCTCTTAAGAGGCTCAGCCTCTGCAGCAGAATTCTTTAGGACGTTCTCGGGTGACTGAACGCAAACACCCCCAGACGACTCCCAGGATCCTATGTCATGGAGGTCACTGAGTTTATCCCTTAGCAATTCTACCGAGGATGACTTTTGCCAGTTTTCTTCATAAGATTTCTGGATATCAACGAAGCTGGTAAAGTCATCATTTCCCAAACCCTTCAGAGGAAAAAGCTCTGAGAAGTTGCTGTTGTTTTCAAAGGCTGATGACCACACTGGCGGAAATAATCTTGATAAAGAATTCCTAAGACAAAAAAAAAAATCACCAAGTTAAACAAGTTTTGTAAAATAAAATATGAGATTCTATATCAGATTGCTGGTCCAGTTCACATCATGTTATTTGATTTCGCACCAGCAATATTTTTCCTGCCATTATGCCACTCTTTCTTTTCAACTGGAAATGCCAAAGATTAAAATCTGGAACTGGGTTCTGATTTACGTTTAATGTAAGATTGAAAAAAAGACACCACTTCTCTTCAGTGCATGAACAAGATGCAAGGTCTTGACAGGAAAGATGCTATCCTACTAATTCTTTGTAGACACAGAGCAAAATAACATGAAAGGGATAGTAATTTCACATGCCAGGTGCTTAAGCAGCGGAAGATGCTGCCCCAAAGGAGGGTGGTGGAGTTTCCTTCTTTGGAGGTTTTAAAGCAGAGGCTGGATGGCCATCTGTCGTAAATATTGTGATGGGGGTTCCTGCATGGCAGGGGATTGGACTGGATGGCCCTTGAGGTCTCCTCCAACTCTAGGTGTCTATGATTCTAAGCTAATGTTAGTTTCAAGTAGTGGGTAAGACAAGAAAAAACTGAGCTTTAAATAAAGGCTGTGCAGATGTTAATTAAGTGGGTGAATACGGTAAACATAGGCTTAGCTAAGATTTGACAGCATGGAAGGCTGTGTAGTCTGTCTTTTGTGAAGTGGCAAATCATGAATGTTTGTTTATTTTATTTCTTTTTAACATTTTACCCCACCTTTCTCCTTGGAAAAGGACCCAAGGTGGCTTACAATAATGAGGGACAATATACAGCCCAGAATACATGTAGTCCTGACACTCAGGGGTCTCTTTAGCATGTTTACATCCTGCAGTCATTTCTTATACATGTGCCTTCCCTTGTATAGTAGGGGTGTCATTCCCTTGTTTCAATGTATCCATTTTGTCATTTTACATGCCATTTCACATGTCATTTTACATTTTACATCCCAAACTGTCCAGCTTTAAGAAAAGGCAGACATAACAAAAACAGCTGTGGTGGAGGGACGCATTTACAATGTATACACCTTTGGGTGTAACATGTCCCTGTTGTGAAAAGATTGAGCAAGCAGTGGGAGAGATAAAAGCTGCTGGAAGGTTTTGGGAGAGAGGATATTTGGGTGTCTCGAAGTAACAGCTACATTGCTAAGCTGTCAGTGAGAATATGTTACGAAGGCAGGCGAATGGATGCCTGGTGTACAAATGTTGACAGTGGGAATCTAAACTGTATGATAACTGGCATTGGATTTTTAAAAAAATGATGGAAAGTGACTGTTGAGGAAAGTGCAGCCACTTATGGTGACAGAATGTTGTGCTCTGTGAATGTGACTGGCAGCTTGTTTGGTGAAGGGAGTGGGGTGGGGAAATCATCTGAGAGGGCACCAAGATGGGAGTGAATAGAGAATCAAACCCGCTTAGAGAGGAAGGTATAGGAGGAGATGAAGACAAGAGGAAGCAATGGGAGAGAAGCAACAGACCATGAAGCTGACGTATTTTCAGGAAGGGCCGAGGAAGAAGGGCAGAATTCCCTGTAGCAGGTTTTGATCGGAGAAGCCGCTTAGGTGCGAGATGCTGGTCAAAAGGTGGTCAACAAAACTGCGATGACCAAGGGCACTGTAAAATCAGCCAGACAACAAACTGGCTATCCAGCTTTGAAACCGTGTTTGAAAATGGACGTGAGTGGGAAACGGCCTAGTTAGGTGATGGAACTAAAATCTCTTCATTGTTATTGAAGAGACTTAAAGCATTGTCAGCACAGTATCTTAAACTTGTGAGTAAATACATAAAAGAAGATTTACCTTAACAGCTTATTAACAAATGTGTATATATACTTTTAACTGAATACTGAGAAAACCTTAAATGTGTTTATCTCATGCTTAGGCCACCCACCTATGGGCATGTGGTGGTAGCGACTGTGGGAAATGCAAATACAGAAGTCCATGTTCAGCATGAGTACCTTTATGGAGTATTTCTTATGTCAGCTACAACCATTTTTTTTAAAAAAAGTCAATATTCTCAAATGCTATGAAAATGAGATGGATAAGAAATTTACACTGATAAGCTAATATATAATTATGCATATACTCAATATGCTACTGGAGATAAAGGAGGCTTACCTGTTCCCTTAAAATGACTAGTTATGTAAACAGTTATCAACTTACCAGTCTGTAGCAGCTTCTTGCTTCTCTGGCTCCTCTAAGATGTTTGCCACTAAACCAAACATG
>JAHTLZ010003542.1:81770325-81783099 GCA_023846285.1 Phrynocephalus versicolor
GGGGGAGAGACCGCCTGCCCACCCTTCCCACTATCACTGCTCCCTTCACCTCCCAATTTCATCTTGAAGCTGCTGCCGCTGCCGCCACCTTCCTGAGGGGCAGCAGGCCTGACTCCTTGAACATGCCTGGCCACCTACCTGTGTGTCAACTGAGCATCAGGCACCTACACACAGGCAGGAGTCCTGACCCCCATGTAAGAACAATGGTGGTGGTGGCAGCTTCAAGAGAACGCAGGGTGGCGATGGAGGTGGGGGCAGGCATCCCATTTTGCCAAAGGAAAACAAAGCACCAAGGGGGTGTGGTGGTTTGGTGCCCCGTTTCAACAAAACGGAACTTCAGAATGGAACTATGAACCAGCCCAGACCATGTTTTTAACCCCCAGGTTCATGCCCATCTCTAATCACTACAAATGGCTGGTGCTATTTGTGGAAAGAGATTTCAGGAAAGCACCACAAGGTGGCACCGGCCTCCTACCTTTTCGGGGTGCAGTCCTGTAACACAGCAACAGCACTGGCATCATCCCCACAGGCTGACCAGCCACTGTATAGCTGGGAAGAGCCCACCGAGGATGGCGTGTTAGTGATCCCTCCAAATGCTGAGGAGAAAAACTGCAAATCCATTTCTTCCTGAGTGCTATTTACCTGAGTAAAAAATGAAAAATGGCAGCAGCTTTAAAAACAAATGTTTTTTTTTTCAGGCACCAAACATTACTTGAAGAACAAAGCAACTATTTTGCATACAGAAATCCAAAGAAAGATTTCTTGAAAGACAGCTACACACAAGTAATATTGTAAAGATAATGGGGCAGTCCACATCTTGAAAAAAATATCCAAACATGCACTATTATTCTTAATAACAATTGGGAACCAGGTTGATTTTGATTGCTTCTGATGTGCAAATGAGCAATTAAACAAAATATTTCTCTTCAGTATAAATGATACAGTACAACATGGAGGTACAGTATGCATATTCTGGGCAGCTACATGAAGGCTCATCTCACTTAACAATACACACTCGCAGTTAATGACACATGTCATAGTTTCATAATGCAAAGATTTTCCTACATAATCATTAACTTGGAGAAGAGACAAGACAGAGACTGCTCCAAAAGCTGTATGAGTGGAATACCAGCAACAGTTATGGAGGCACAAAAGACTAAATGCACACAAGCCTCCCTTATCTTCCATTTAATGGTCAGGAAAGTTAAAAGCAAAGTGACATTTGATGAACTTGAGGCAGTTTCTGTGCTAAAAGCTTTCAGCCATTCAAAAGGAATCTGCGGTGCGTGTTGCAATTTTGATAGACAACTTAAGACTCGGAACAACCAAACAGTACTGAAGAGTAACAAAACACTGCAAAGCATTCCCTTCCCAAAAAGTGATCTTACCAAAGTTTCAGCCACCCAGAAACTGAAGCCTTAGAAGGGCTGATCAGGAACCAGTGGGAGTGCTTTTAATTACAAGAGGTGGACAAAAGGGTAGCTTTTTGATTCTGCTTCTCCAGCTACTCTCTGTAACATTAAATAAGCTCTAACTTCCACCTCAAAAGTAATAAACTGGATGAGGATGAACAAAATGAAACTAAACCCAGACAAGACAGAGGTGCTTCTGATCAGTTGAAAGGGAGAACAAGGGATAGGAATGCGACCTGTACTGGATGGGGTCACCCCTGAGCTTGGATGCCTAGATCATGGCTGTCGCCAGGAACGCATTTGCACAACTAAGGCTAGTATGCCAGTTACAACCGTTTTTTTGAGAAACCAGCTCTGGCCACAATAACACATGCCTTAGTGACATCCCGACTAGAGTACTGTAATGTGCACTATGTGGGGCTACCGATGAAAAGTCTCAGGAAACTTCATCAGGAAACTTCATCCCATCCAAAATGCAGCAGCCAGACTGCTGACTGAGGCAGGGTACAGAGATCACATTACACCCCTATTAAAACAGTTCCACTGGTTGCCAATCAGCTGCTGGGCACAATTCAAGGTGCTGACCTTGACCTACAAAGCACTGTAAGACCTGGGCCCTAGCTACTTCAAAGATCGAATCTCACAGTATGAACCAACTCGAGTGTTAAGGTCATCAGGAGAAGCCTTTCTCTCCATCCCACCACCCTCACAGGGGTCTTGTGGGAACACATGAAAAGACCTTCTCGACTGCGGCACCCAGACTCTGGAACTCCCTCCCACTAGAGCCCAGAACTGACCCATCTCTGATGTCTATCCAGAAACAGGCAAAGACCTTTCTCTTCAAGCAAGCTTTTGCTGAATGATGGACTACCTATTATGTAACTTTTATATGAATCTATCATACATGACCACATAGCTTTTGTGTTTATAAACCAGTGGTGGCGAACCTTTTAGAGACTGAGTGCCCAAACTGGGATGCAAAATCCACTAATTTTTCACAAAGTGCCAACACGTCAATTTAACCAGAATACAGGTTCACCTGCCACAGGTTCACCAACACTGTTACAGACTTTGTGATTGCATTGACGCTATGTTTTCAATGTTACTCTTCCTCACTCATAACTTTTACAAGGAATTTTTACTCTCTGCTTGCATTCTTTTATAGCTTTAATGTAATGTTGTCTTTTAATGCTAAGATGTCTCTCAATTCCCTGTTCTCAATGCTTGAATATGTCTTAAATGTACTGGACTATACAGTATATGGTCCCTCATTACTGTAAGCTGCCTTGGGTCCTTTTCCAAGGAGAAAGGCGTGGTAAAAACACTCTCAAATAAATAAATAAATAAATAAATAAATAAATAAATAAATAACGAAATATGCATTCTGAAGGCAGGGATAGGGAAACAGTTTGAAAATATTTTTACAAACAAACACATACAGGCTCATGAAATCCACTCAGCATGTACATACTGCTCCGTGTTATTGGCAGGGGGTGGGGGTGGGGGTTGGGGGTAAGTAGCCTTGTTTCACTTGAAGACTGATAGGTGCTCAGCCATCAGAGCCTGCTAGGAAGCAAAATGATTGCTAAGCAAATTGAATACTCTGACTCACCTGCGGCTTACAACAACTGAATGTGATGCTTTGTTTAACCATGTCCTCAGTTCCAGTGTGCAAACTGTTTTCTCCAAGTTGATTAACATTTTCAAACCAGCAGAGATTGGACTCGACCTGTTTAAAGACAACTCAGCTTTAGAATTAAAAGATCAATGAAAAGAGCATTCAATAAAACGACTGTATGCCTGACGATAAATGAAATAGCACACTAGCCACCATTAAGCTTGCAAGTATAGATCTCAAAAGAGAAACAATGTTCAATACTGTACTGTACAGTATTTCACATGTACAAAATTATGGGTAATAAAGATAGCAATGGCCTCCTCTCACAGAGCTCAGCAGCTTCCACGCTAGCCTGGACAAAAGCACACCCTTGTTGCTAAATATGTCCTTGTCAAATACTGTTGTGATATCTGTAAACTGGCAGAGTAAAAGGAAAATTAGATGTGGCACCCTGCTATATATTTCTTGTTCCATTTAAAAAATAAACAGCCATACAGACCACAAACCAAAGCAGCAGATGAATACATATAGAATGCAGGGAATGTTCATATTACAGTATTTGCTTTTCACCTTTCTTGTTGCTTAAACATACACAGCCCTAGCTCTGTTTAACATATGAAGAAAACAATGCACATATTTGAGTTTCCATAAAGACAAATTTAACACTGCTGACATGGCAGCAAAAGATAAGAACCACAATTTTTCTGTTGTAGAGTAACTTGCTTTGAAAACAAACCCAAAACCTCTGATTTCAAACTCTGCACTTTCTTCTATTTCCTTTTCCTCTCAAAGCTCCAATCCTTTATTCTGCTTATATAAGGTAAGGATTATACAGCATAGTGTAGACACACTGGCAATTTTTGCCTTGTGCAACTTGCTGAATAGAAACATATACACCCTTACTCATTGCCTGTGAGATATAAAACCTAAGCCAGCAATTTGTAGGTCTCAGCTGCATCAAGCTCCAGCTCTGTCTACACACCCGTTCATCCCACACAGACTACTGAAAGCACCACAGCTGAGATCCATGACTCACTCATTATTTTGGTTGCACACGGACAATAATATTTTCAAAACAAAAGGCAACAGCTCAATATGTTCCGAGGCTCTTAGTTCATCAGTTTCTTGAAAGGAGGCATTTCACGTTTGGAAGGCCTCCATTCAGAATAAGGGTATTTGTACACGACCCCTAAACTCAGCCGCAAATGGCTCCCAGCTCAGGAGCTTAAAATTGTTTCCCCACCAGCTCCGGAGTTTGCAGGAAATTAAGTGCGGCCACGCCCACCTAAGCGCGTCCCAGCGCACTTCTCAGGTACCTGCTCTTGAGGGTGAAAAATCCCAGATCCGGATATAAAGGAGTGAGTGGCCAGCTCTCCTCGCTTCTGTTTTTTGTTTTTTGTTTGCCTCCCGCCCCTTTAAGAGAAGGAATCAGGACGACGACGGGGCGGCTTCGGAGGTGAGCCTGCATTTTTTCCTCTCTTTTTTTCTCCCTCCCCTCACGCAGACAGGAGCAAGGAAGTGCGGAGGGGTGGGGACGCAGGAAGAGCAACGAACCCCCAAGATCTCTGGTCCGAATTTAAGTGGCCAGCGGATCATAGGGGTCGTGTGAAAAGGCCCTAAGCGATCCTAAACAGAGATGGGCACTTTGTACAGGTGACAAGTGGTTGGCCGAATGCACAGGTGGGAGAAGCTGGCCAGGATGCAAATGATAGGGTTGTCACCACAGAAGGACCCTAGCAGCATGCGGAGCCTGATAGATGGTCTGGACCCCTGCGGGGGGGGGGGGGGAGAGCAGATTCTGATTGTCAACACTTGGCCAGTGGTGCTTTGTATGAAGCACAAAGCGCCCATCTCGAATCCTAAAGCCATCTTCACTCTTCTTCCCCCTACCACATTATCTTTTCTGTCAACCTAACACATTTCTCAGTCTGACAATTCTGCAGTATTTTCCTAGTTTCCTCAGCCAATTTGGGGTTTGGGGGTACAGTGGTACCTTGTATAAAGGAATTAATTTGTTCCAAATAAGATTATGTTAAGCAAATTTTCCTTTATACAAATTCCCACAGGAAGGCATTGATATGGAGTAATCCCATTTTTATGTTGTATGGATTCTCCACATAGGCGATTATGTTAAGCAAATTTCCCCTATCTCCAGAATTTTTTATGTTGTACAGATTTTATGTTATACAAGATGTCTGTTATACAAGGGTCCACTGTACTATGTATTCTCCAGATGACTTTTTCACCTGGCTTTCCCAAGAGCCCTACTTTTTATAATTTAGAGAGAAATACTTCTCTTCACTTTGGTTCCAGGCTCACCTACTACAAGCTTATACACGAAAGAACCAGATTTTACAGTTGGGAGGAAAAGCAACAGTGAGTTACTGGGATAACATGATATATTTATACGTTGTGTAACATTATCAAGGTGCACATCTGGAATTTTGTTTCATATTCTTCTCCAATAGAGACTAGATCGCATCCTGGATACACAAACTTTGAATGTGGCAGCTCTAAACACTATGTTGCGTCCAAAACAGTCTTAAAAGTTCTTTAGGTCCAGGTAATCGCCTTCTTGCAATTATCTTTTCTATTTCTTTTACCTTGAACGATTGGCTGTAACTATTTGTACTTTTCATTTCTTATTAATTGACTGAAATATTCTAGCTTTCCTGAATGTATGTGTTTTATGTTTTCGTAATCATTATTCATTTCTTCAGTTAAACTCTAGAGCCAGAAATTCTTGGTACCCCCCCCCAAAAAAAATCAATTATTGCAAAGCACTTCTCTCTTTTGTCTCTTTTGTACAGATATCTGTGCTAAAAGGGCACAATTCCAGAATGAACAGTAAGCCATAATTGCACAGCACATAGTTATAAGGCAAACTATTCTTTGGTTTAACAAATACAAGTTAAACATGATCCAAATTAAATGAAAGGAAATACAGTTTAAAATTCTTAAACTGAAATGTGGTTTCCCATAGGAATGCACTAAAAACCAATCAATCCATTCCAGAGCTTTTAAAAAAAGTCAAACTGGAGCATTCCATTTAAAATTTTCTTAAATCAAGGCATCCCCATTCTTTTTGTCATGTGAACATCACACATCAGCTTTTAATGCCTTACCAAAAAAAACCCAACCCTTAAACCAGGGCATTCCATTGAATAACAAAATTCTTAAACCAAGGCATCCCCATTTCCAATAATTTTTTTTCTTAAGCCGAGTTTTTCTTTAACTGAAGCATTCTTAAACCAAGGTACCACTGAAAATTAAACTAGTTACAAATCTATTTACGGCACAGGAAAACTGGAGGGAAGATGAATCAAACACCATGAGAGAATATCACAATCTCTGTAGAACACCTCTTGTAACATATCTGGTTAACATACTCCTCAACCTCTTCCAATCTTTAACTCAGACATTTTAGGGTAAACTTCCTCCCTTCACCAACATTTAGAGGAAAATGTTTATGATTCAAAAAAAAAATCTTGAACCACATGGCAAGTTGTTCAGCTTTAAATGCGACTCAGAAGAAATTACATTACCGATGAAGCTGTTTGGATGAACAGCGAAACGTTTCTATCTCTCAAAAAAGAAGTCCAGTAGCCATGACTCCACTTCCAGATAAACTCACCTGGATGACTGAGAATCTTCACAGACATTGTGCCACTCTGTACCTTCCTTCCCTGAATTTGGGGTGGGTGGTGCCCTGCCTGGTTTCAAAACTCTTTCTTGAAACCCCCCAACAAACCTGCACAGAAGTGACACGACCTGCGTCCTTCCAGCAGCCTCGGCTCTGCCTGACTGTCAGCCTCGTCCAGCTGGCCACAGGGCTGCTGCTATGGGACGCTTGCACGCAGAAGCGGTTGCCAGGCAGGCTATTGAAGTGTTGCTTCTCAATGAAGCAGGACAAACAAACAAATCCGGCCCGGAGAATGCAGGGCTGGGTCTGTACAAACTGCACATTCACAAGACTTCCAACAGCCTGACCCAACAGCTACACTGCTTCCTGTATAACTCCCACAACAACCGCCTTTAAGCTGTACAGAACCCGCTAAAAGCCGGAAGATTCAAACCGCAGCATTATGTTCAAAGCACACAATTCTTACTTAAAACAGATCAATGCATGAAATAAGACCCCTCCCCAAGATTTTAACCTCCAAAGAGCTTGCTTGGCCTCGCCTAGAATGAAAAACACCAAGCTCAAGTTTCTGGCCTTCTTCCTTTACAATCGGCTTTAAGCCATGCCTGATGTCACTGGAACACTAGTATGCAAAAGTATTATGGGAACTGTAGTCTTCAGGTTAATGTGTAACAGCTGTGAAGTGCAGGGCTTGGCAACAGACACTCTGCTACACTAAGGCATCTGCTAAAAATGCTACATGCCTGCTTTTCTTTTCTACACTAAAAGTATATCTAAACTGCTGAAACCATTTAGTTCCCTCCATGTATCAGACATTTCCCCACCATACAGATGAGACACAAGGCTTTTCTCCCCCTCGAAATCTCTTTCTGCCATCTGATCTACTATTGACCGATTTCTGCCGGAACAATGGCCAAAAAGGGGGTAAAGGCGATGCCAAGTTACACCAGATCTGAGCCTCCTCCAGCTGTATCATGCAGACGTAACGCCAAAGAAAAGTTAGGCTGGCATGAGTGCCATCTTATACCCCAACATCCCTTTTCCCTAGTGTAAGAGTTTAGATCCTTGCAAACAAGTTCAGCTGACCCCTTTGCCATCTTGACTGTGATGATGATGGTTTTCTAGATATATAGGGCATCACTGCTCTTCCATCTTCATTTTTACCAAGTTTTACCGACTTTTACAAAATGTCAAATTGGGCCTTCTTTATCTTATTCAGATTCACATCCTTCTTTCAGTGTTTCAAGCTTAACACAACAAAACCAATGAAAAAAGCCTGTTTGCTTTAATTTCTCCCCATAATGGATGTGCCTAATTATTACACTACTTTCAGATGTGCCCCGTGCCCTCAAAACAAAATGAATAACCAGTGACCCACCCAGAGGCACAACAAGTTATATTCAAGTTCACAATCCACTTCAAGTACATTGGAAGGATAAGGCCGGTTTTAGCTTCAATTCATATGCTTCAATAATCTGAACTTCAAATAGAATCTAGTCCAAATTTTCAGATTTAGACTTTCCTTATTTGTTTTTCTACCACCAAAAGTTTGTTTAAGCACATTCAAACTTAGGCATTTCATGGAATAGACAACTCTGTACACGATCTTTCTCAAAGGGGTGAAAACCTGTCACACATAATTGCGTTTAGTACTTATTTAAAATATTTTTAAAATCAGTCCTCACTGGGGCAAAGCAAGGAATAGTGGGTCAGTCATATCCATCCAAATTTCATTTTTGGAAAGGTACTTCCCCCCCTCAATAAAAGGCTTCCCTGACCCCAAAAGGGAAAAAATGCTACAGCCTCAAACAGGGGGAGGGGGTGTCTGAGACAGACTTTAAATGGATTTGGGATCTTATCTAAGGGGAGACATAACAGCCTTCCAATAAATGAAGGGTTGCCACAGGGAAGAGGGCACTGATTTATTCTCAATTGAACCTGAGGGCACGGCACCAATGGGGGAAAACTCATCAGAGGGAGAGCCAACCTTGAAATAAAGGAGAAATTTCCTGATGGAGAGAGCCATTCAACAGTGGAACAGCTTGCCTCCCCATGTTGTGGGTACATCGTTGGAAGTTTTCAAGACTGGACCGCCATTTGTCCGGGATGGTATGAGGTCTCCTGCCTTGAGCAGGGGGTTCCGGACTAGAAGACACCTCCAAGGCTCCTTCCAACCCTATGATGATTCTATGACAGTTTCCCATAGGAATACATTGGGAATGGATTAATCCGTTCCAGAGGCTAGAATAAAGACAAAAATAACCAGGTTGTTTCTTCTGGATACACATGGAACAGCTTTTTGTCTTGTAAAGCATCTCATATGGAATTTTTAGTTATGCAAAGCATGCCTACTTGCACAAATTGTAATTTGTGCAATTGTTATTTGTGCAATTACTTGGTTACTATCTGGGAGTTGAGTCATGGCTACTGGACTTCTTTTTTTTGAGATAGAAGTAGCCATGACTCAACTCCCAGATAAACGCACCTGGATGACTGAGAATCTTCACAGACGTATTACTTGGTTACTATTTTTATTTTATTGCTGTTGGATTTTTTCGGTTATAATGTTTCATTGTGTTGTTTGTATTTTCATTATTTTAGCTCTGCGGTGACTGTTATGTTGAGATTTTATGTTGTAAACCGCCCAGAGTAGTCCTAGGGCTAGATGGGCAGTATAAAAGTAAAATGAAAAAAAAAGAAAATAAATAATTTATTTATTTTATGATGCTGGTTTAAAAAAAATGTTTTTCTCCCTACGAATTTTTTTGTATTATGAGGCGTTTGTCTTAAGAGGCACCCCTGTATTTGTAAACCTCCCACTTTCACCTTTTAAATACTGTTTTATGATGGGGGTCGCCTTGGGTCCTTTGGGGGAAGTAGAAATATTTGCAAATAAGTGACCTCGCTGTATAGAAATCAAATAAATAAATAAACCCAAAGACAAGGGAGTTGAACACCCCTTACGTCCCAATTTCCCTTTTGACCACCCCCCCCACAATAGCAATGCCCTTGGAGGGGGGCAAGAAGGGGAGTCTACCCCCATTTGCCCCCTGAGGGAAAGAAAGGCGGTGCCCCCCCTTCCTGAGGGGAGATTTTTTTCCCGGGGGGGGGAGCAGGAGATCCCTTATAAAACTTCCCCGCCAGACCCCCCCCCCAGCCTTTCTCCTCAGACCAGTCCCTGAGGGAACACGAAAGAGGAGGTGTCCCCTCCCCCTCCTCATAACCATCTCCCTTTCCCGCCCGCCCGGCCCCGCCCCTAACGCCTCGCGCCTCACCTCTGGCCGCGGGGCCCCTCCGGGGAAGGGAGCAGCCAGAGAGCGCGCGCTGTCCGCCACCATATTTAGTTAAGCTCCGCCCTCGCCCTCTTGCTCCTCCTCCCCTTTCCCCCCCACGGCGCCGCTCTCCACCTTCGAGGCTGGCTCGCTGATTGGCTGAAAGAAGGACTGACAGGGGAGAAAGGGGCGGGACTCCACTCCCCACCCACCCCCACCCCAGTAGGAGAAAGGGGGAAAGAGAATGGGGAAAAGAAAGGGCTGATGTGGCTCCGCCCCTTGGAGCCGCGCGCCTGCGCGCGATTGTCTCGCCCGCCGAGGTCTCTCCTTTTTGCGCGGGCAGGGCGGGACTTGGTGGGAGGGGCGAGGACGACCGTTAACGGCCGTTGAGGGGTGGGGGGGGGGAGAAAGTGGCGGTTGGAGGAGAGGGACGCGCGCCCGTTGACGTGAGGGAGACACACTTATGTGGGCGAGGGGAAAGGAGCGGTTTCCCAACTCCTCCCCGCCTCAGATTTCTTTCCCAGTCGGTTTCCCCAGGGATGTAAACCGCCTGGGGGCCCTTTCTGAGGAGAAAGGCGGGGTGTACATGTTTTAAATAAATAAATAAACACACACAATTTATTTCTGTGCCGAAATTTCTTTATTTCTCCCCGAAGGGATCCCTTTAAAAAAGGTTAAAAGCACATTTCTCAGGGTCAGTGTCAATGAAATTTAAATATACTGTACAATGTAAATTAATGTATAGTATACTTTGGGTATTTTTAACGTGGGACTTTAATTCTTTTTTGTGTGAGCTGCCTTGGGGTCCCCTTATGGCAAATCAATGAACTGAAGTCAAAGCGGTGAAACTCGATTCTTTCCCCATAAGGACTAGCCTCAAAGGCAATGTGGAAGGAAAAAGATACTATATTAAAATGTAGTTTTTGCAATGAAGCACGGAGTGCTACATGGCTACAGTTGTAAGGAGCATGTACTCAAGAAAAGGCAGTGGTTGCAGGGTCATAATCAAAAATACATATTTATAGTAATAAAAAATGAGCAGGAACAGGTGGGAGAGCTGAAATTTATTTATTAAAATTCCAAAATTCTTTTAGCCAGTAATGGCTCAGGAAGAGGAGCAAAAGGCATATGCTGTATCACTAGTATGGGTTCAGCAACATAAACATACAGACGCAAAATAAAGGAGTTGAAAAAATACTGTACAGTAGTTTGATCCAGCTACTGCACTTCTCCCTTGCTCTCTTTGTAACACTTTTGGGGAAAACTTCTGTTGTCCAATGCTTTGTAAAACCCTATGCCAAGGCAAATGGGTTTCATCTTGTTAAGTGCTGAAAAGTACTCCCTGCTAATATAAACAAATTTGCCTTTTGGAAATTCCTCCAAGATCCTAGCTTTTCTGAAAGTTCAGACTTCTTGACTTCTTCTCTGTCAGTTTGCTGGCCAGGAAAGAAGAACCTTTTTTTTTCTATTTAGCAATGCAGTTCTAGGGGGGGAAATGACATAATACAGTGGTACCTTGTATAAAGGAATTAATTCGTTCCAAATGAAATTATGTTAAGCAAATTTTCCTTTATACAAATTCCCATAGGAATGCATTGAAAGCAGAGTGATCCCATTTTTATGTTGTACGGATTTTCCCCATAGGCAATTATGTTAAGCAAATTTCCCCTATCTCCGGAATTTTTTATGTTGTACAAATTTTCTGTTATACAAGCTGTCTGTTATACAAGGTACCACTGTACTCATGTTCACAATTATAGTAGTATTGAAAGGTAAGTATTATATTTTTAAAAACGACTTTTATTTAAGGTAAAGGTAAAGATTTTCCCCGTACATATATGCTAGTCATGTCCTACTCTAGGGGCGGTGCTCATCTCTGTATTCAAGCCGAAGAGCCAGTGTTGTGCAAGTCCATGGCCATGTGGCCAGCATGGCTGAAAGGAAACACTTTTACTTTCCCGCTTTTTAGGGCGGTACCTATTTATCTACTTGCATTTACAGTACATGCTTTCGAACTGCTAGGTTGGCAAGAGCTGGGATTAACAGTGGGAGCTCGCTCCGCTGGTGGCACCCAGGATTCAAACCACCAAGCTGCTGACTTTGCAGCCAACAGTTTTCGGAGCCCTTAGTCCGTTGAGCCACCACGCCCTTATTGAAGGTACATCCTGTTTAATTAACATTGTTTTAATCAAGTTATCACAATCAAACATCTAATATTTTAATAGAGACACTATTTCAACATTACCTTAGGGATGGTGGGTCTTCTTATCAGGCTGAAGTTATTTGTTGACTGGCCAGCACAAACTCAGCTTCAAAAACTAAGGGTAGAATATCTTGAAGCACTGGGCAGTTTAGAAAAAAGCTGTCAAGATCTAGCGGGCATCCATGTTGAGTAGTGTTACCTGGGTCATTTGCTGTGAAGTCAGTTTACCACTCCAGTCTGATGAGTTTGAGGAGGGGGGAAATAAGTGGAAATAGGTTTTTTTGCACTACAAATCCCATTGCCAGTCATGGTCAATCTATGGAATTTTGGGAGCTGTACTCTTTAAAAAGCACTCCTTGAAGCCGCTCTACAACAGCATGTGGCTCCATTCCAAGTGCCATATTTTCTCATGGGAACAGGCAGAGTGGCACATAATGATTTCTTTAAGCCTTACTTGTTTGTTTGTTTGTTTGTTTATTATTTCAATACCACCCATTTTCCATAGTGGAACTCCACACAATTTATAACAATCATATTCATATCGATTAAAAAACAAAACAAATAAATATATAATTCAATTAATAATAATAATAATAATAATAATAATAATAATAATAATAATAATA
>JAHTLZ010003542.1:81783109-81840770 GCA_023846285.1 Phrynocephalus versicolor
TAATAATAATAATAATAATAATAATAATAATAATAATAATAATAATAATAATAATAATAATAATAATAATAATAATCAGACAAGATAGCGGCTTGTAAGCTAGGGGGTATTATAAGAATTTGACATGCAATGACATTCTTTAAACCTTGTGCAAAAACTGGGGGGCTGACAGCCATTAGGGGCAGCCAACAGGCACTTCATGCTGAGAAGAGGATAAAATGATGGTGAATAAACGAGTGAGGACCTGTAGTCTAGATCAATGTCAGAACTTAGAATTTTGCAATTGGATGTGTTTGTCATTTCGTGCCACCCGCTCATTCACGATACTTGCTGTCATTTCCTTGTTCTGATCACAGCTTAGAGATGGAGGAGGAGCCAGGGGACGTGGAAGAAAGGCAAGGAAGTGGACACCTAAAGACAAAGGTGTGCTACATATGGGCACATACTCCCCACACACACACACACACAGCTACAGCAGCAGTTAGCGGTCAGAGCCTATATGCAAACTCCTTTGAGTGGAAAACTCATCCTTATACAGTATTTGATCATATGTATATATCTTCCAACGAACAACTTGAAGTCGGAGACGAATATCTTGAAAACTATCAGACGAACTTCTGTTTTAGAATAAGCCATGTGTCAATTTCTCAGACTTAAGTTCAATTTCTCCAGAAAATTACAGGTGTATTCTTTCAGGCATGAATATTGGAAAAGTGGCAATTTTTAAAATTGATTATTCATAGAAGGATACTACACAGACCTAGTCAGCTGTATCTTATTTGATTGCAGTTCTTACACTTTTTATGCTTTTTCCACTAGACATATTGGCTTTCCAGATTTTATTTGTTTATGGGTTTCTTATTTACTCTTTTACTCTTATTTTATTTTATGATGCCAATAAAGGTATGATGATGATGATGACTATAAGCAATTAGTTTGCCTGTAATAAACCAACAGTCAAACAACTAGAACTGAAAGCAGTTTGTATTCGACAATTTAACAAAGCATGTAAAAGAAAAGAAAATCTATATTAGTTATTTTTTAAATAGCAGTAATCCTTAATGTAGTTCCTTCTGCCAGTTGTGTTAAGTTGATATAGTATTTTATATTCATAATAAACCCCTGCAACTTTGCGCAGGCTAAGCCAAAGGTTTAGCTCTTTTTCCAAACGTACAAAGGAAATAAAAATTATACTGGCAAGAGAGGCCGGCCGTCTGAGCCAGGAAATTGTGAAAGATATGTATTAATTTTATAGCAAGGAACAATGAACTTTTAATGCATTCTAAATTGTGTGGAAATTAACATGATTTAAATCAAAGCCACTCTCCAGGATTAAGAGCACTTTTAGATACATACTTTAGCCTTTTCTGTTCATTGATGGAGGGAGGGAGATGGTATAACCCCCCCCCCCCAGGAATACCTCAATGCACACTTATATTGAACTGATGAATTGTGAAAAGCAGACAGCAAGAGTGAATGGGCTTCTAACCCATCGGAAATCTTCAGTTAAGGAAGGCAGATGATGTTCAGCACAAAGTTACTATTTATTGGTCGATTTTGGCCACCATTGTGGAATGGAGGCCGTGAGACTTACACGCGAGTCATCTGAGAGTTTCAGATGCAGTGGCTCATGCATGTGAGCCAGGCGCAGGAGCGCAATCCCGAGTTCATCTCCTCCCGCCCGGTACTTCCCAGCCGACTTTCCCGACTCGGACTGAACTTCAGCACCTTCGGGGATACCCTCGGGAGGCACGGGACCTGAAAGCCGGATCGGCAAGAGGCGTTTGCGGACGACCCCCATGTGGTGGGTCCTGGCCGTCAACTCTTGGCCAATGTAACAGCCTTTGGTGAAACTGATGCCATTCAGGTAAGCCAGGTTGGATTCCAAGGGCAAGGCTACTCCAGGAGGCAAATCTTGAATTCCTTCGGGGATGCCTGGTACAGGGAAAAGAGGAAGACCAAGGTTAAAGAGTGAAACAAATTAAACAATGAGACAGTGTGAGGCAACAATGTATCAACTCTTGCTGCAACTAACAGGAAAGGCTTATGAGGAAAGGCTAAAACATTTGGGGCTCTTTAGTCTGGAAAAAAGGTGCCTGAGGGGGGATATGATTGAGACGTACAAAATAATGCAGGGCAAGAGTAAAGTGGACAGAGGGACGCTCTTCTCCCTCTCACAAAACACCAGAACTAGGGGACAATCTCTCAAAAGAGGATTGGGAGAGTGAGAACAGACAAAATGCATGTTGCTAGTCTGTGGAACTCCCTGCCACGGGATGTGGTGATGGCACCTGGCCTGGATGCCTTCAAAGGGGGATTGGACAGATTCCTGGAGGAAAAAGTCCATCCCAGGTGACAAACCATGATGGGGATGTGTCATCTCCAGGCTTAAAACCGGGGTACTTCTAGGGCCAGTTGCAGGGGAGTGGGATCAGGAGACAGAGATCTAGTCTCGTGCGCTCCCAGAGGCATCTGGTGGGGCCACTGTGAGATACAGGAAGCTGGACTAGATGGGCCTTTGGCCTGATCCAGCATGGCTCTTCTTATATTCTTATGTTCTTATGTAACTAGAAAAGCTACTACAGGCACTGCCTCTCTATGCTCTTTTTTATTTTTTTTAGAGAAACAAATGTTTCTGGTCAATTTCTGTAACAATTGCTAGGAATCACACACTTTTGTCATCCCCAGAATGTCTCCAAGGTGCTAAAATGCATTAAACAATGGGCAAAATCCCATTGACCATAGCTGGTGTAACTTCCTGCAGCTCACTGCCGCTGACAAGGTGCCCGGACACATCTCAGTTGTGTGACTGTGTATGTGACCTGGCATGTGGCTGAGTATCGTCCCAGCACCTCATCAATCAGCTGCAATTAGCTGTGGTAGGTTGCACAAACACTGATAGGATTCTGGCCAGTATATGCAAGAAAATAAGTCCAGCATGGTTTCTGTGGGTAATGAGATTCTTCACTGACACAATTGCTATACTGTACTAGAAACTAACCCAGCAATCTGGCATCGTTTTGGAATAATGATTACAGAGACAGACAGAAATCAAAGGTTTTTGGGTTTGCTTGTTTTTTGCTTGCCTGTACATTTTTTAAACTAAAACCTACAACTACTAGCAGAGCACCACCAGAGGGGGCATAGCCAATGCTCTGAAATCTAAAATTCTTTCCCATAGCTTTCCTGGTACAATTTATGAAACGGGTTTAAACTCTTCCTTAAACCTTAGCCTTTGAGCTGCAGAGATAGAAGAGACCATATGGATCGAGTCCAATGCAGTCTAGTGTGACCTATTTCACTGTAATCACCTGACGTATGGGTAATACCCAGATCCCTAGTTGGAGCAACCTTTACTACTTCTGCCTGGAGGGAGGCAGGAAAGCCACCCTTTCTGGATTACCATGGATCTTTCTCATATGATCACTTATGATGAGAATAATAAATAAATATTGAGTCTGTTCCTCATTCTCCTTCACCCCTAGTTTCTCAGTTTTCTCCTCAAACTCTGCCCCACAAGTTATGTAGCCCACATGGGGTTTAATAGGTTGAAATTTAACATATGTACATTTCGTTTGGTTGGGGAATTCAAGCATCACTTGTGGATGCTGTAAAGGTGGCCATGTACGGTTGTTACCAGTTTGCAACGGTTCGACAGAGCATAACAACTCCTTGGATTTTTAATGCTTCCTCTAGGACAGTGGTGACCAAACTTCGCCCCTCCAGATGTTTTGGACCACAACTCCCAGAATTCCAAACCTGTATTGCCAATGACAAAGGACTGTGGGAGGGCCAAAGTTTGGTCACCACTGCTCTAGGATATTTGTCCAAAGAAGTCCAAAGGCAGAAACAGTTTTACCTTGTTTATACCTGTGTCTGTGATAATCCTTAATGCTTCCAATCTGGCTCCCAGGAACAATATGTACTGGATCTGCATCTTTGCTGGTTATCAACCTCCAACCCATAATATCCACTCTGGGATCGGGCGTGACAAGCACAGCTTTGCTAGTATGCTCCCGGAGTTTATAGGCCACATCCTCAGACCGTTCCTTTGGAATAACAGCCCACAACGAGAGGTCAAGGCATGGGGTGATATTTACTTTCCTCCGGATCTTATACAGTTTCAAGTGCTTTTGAAGGGAGTCCAGGGCAGCAGCATCACATTCCAGCAGGATGTGGGGCTCATCCTGTGGACTTTCATGAATCCTGAAAAAGATCCAAGAGTAAAAGGAAACACAGCAGCTGCTGAAATGAAACCTTTCACTTTACTACCTGCTTAGTTTTCTTCCTGTCTTGTGTGAGGCCTCAGCCTTTTGAAGTCCCATCTCCTCTATATTAAGCTATACAGTGATGCAAATAACCTGGATAATTTTTTAAAAACAGAAAAAAAACCCTCAGCCAACATCCATTTAAACAAAGAGAAACAAGTTCTTCTTGGATGGCTAGAAACTAATAGAAGAAAATATTAACAAGGAAGAAAGATGGATTTATTTATTTATTTTTATTTATTGTTGGATTTATACCCCGCCCATCTTCCCAAGGGAACTCTGGGCGGCTTCCAGCAATCTGACCGGTGCAGCAATGGTCAGGGTACAATACAAGATACAAGGTACAATAAACGGTGTCAATACACAATGCAATATGACAGACAAACAGGAAATTAAAATAAGCACTGCTAGCACCCTTCGCAGGCATAAAAGAGGCCTCAATGGCCCAACATCTTTAAAAATAATGGCAATGATGGCAGATGGCGGGTTTAAAAAAAGAAAAACTGTGTAAGTTACACTTGGTCGCCAAAGGCCTCTCGAAAGAGCAAGGTTTTAAGAGCTCTACGGAAGGCCAGCAGGGACTCTGCAGAGCGCACATCACTCGGAAGGGTGTTCCACAGTGAGGGGGCCGCCACCGAGAAGGCCCGGTTACAGGTGGTAGTTTTCCGGGCCTCTCTAGGGGTGGCGACCCGGAGTGAGTGCGCTCGCGACTACTGGACTGGTCGGGCCAAGGTTGATCGTTGGGCGATATGCTCTGCCAGGTAGTCCGGGCCCAAGCCATGGAGGGTTTTATAAATTAAAACCAGTACCTTGAATCTGATTCGGTGCGCAATGGGCAGCCAATGCAAGCGAGCCAGGACCGGGGTGATGTGGTCGTAGCGATGCACACCAACCACCAGCCTGGCTGCTGCATTTTGCACATGTAAGAATGTAAGAACTCCCAATCACCAAGTGCTCTGGACTTAAGAATTGAAGGAAACTCCACTCAGACTGATCTGAGGTACTACAAAGCTGTCTGGATTTGGGACCTATATACAGTAAAACTCTCTCTAGCCTTGCTGCAGATCAATCTTGTCTTTAGTAATCAGGTTTTTATTTTATTTCCCGTGTCTGTGAACCTGCTGCTGCTTGCCACTTCGGCCTATTACTGTATACTCTGTACTTAATATTTTTTCAAACTGCTGATTTAGTGAGCCTAATTTTTATAGTTTGTTATTGTTTATTTGTTTGTTTATTTATTTTCAAATTTGTATACTGCTCCTATTTCCCTAACAAAAATTAAAAATAGTAACAGTAACATCCACAGCAGGCAAAACAGTATTGGCAGGAGGCAGGGGGGGAAACCAGTGTACCCCTAGCAGTTACCGAAGGCGTCCCTAAATAACCAGGTCTTCAGAGCTTGCTTAAAAGACGCCAAGGACCCTGCTGTCTCATGTCAATCTTGTTAGGGTTTCTGCAAGTATATATTATGCTATTTGTACGCCACCCATAGTAGTGCCTTTGTGCGCATATGCGCCACCTATTATATGGAGAATTATTTGAAGGGAGAAAAGGCATAAATCTAAAGACGGATCTTCTCACTGAATATGCATTTTAAAATAATTTTATCTCATAGTTTTCACTTCAAAGCATGTTTTAACCTGTCCAAGCACTACATCATGAAATTTGGAGAAATGTGAAATCTCAAGTCTGTAGTCCGAAAGAAGTAACTTTTCTAAACTTATTCTGCAATCCCACCTAAAGCGACGCCCTCCGCCTTGCAATAAACTGGGGCATCCTCACCTGTACAGGATGACGTCATAGAGGCAGCGTCCTTGGACGTTAAGAGCATGCGCGTAGAGCGCGCGAGGCGGCGCCGAGGAAGCCCCGCCCCCGGCCGCCGTCAAGCGCGCCACGTCATTGGTCAGCAAGCCTTGGAGGAAGGTCTCGGCGTCAGGGCCTTGCAGGCGAAGCAGCGCCCGGTTGAGAGGGAAGCAGCGGAGGGTCGCCTCCCCGGCGGCTGCCCCGCTCAGCCTCCTTCCTCTTTTCCCGCCGGCGCCCAACCGGCAAAGGAGAGCCCGTCGGGGCCGCAACAGAGCCCCGCTGGCCCTCACCAGCATGGCGGCCGCAGGAGCAGCGTGAGGGGGACAGGCGCCGAGTTCCCTGCCGCCATATTGTGTGTGGCAGAGAGTTCGGGAGCGGGTGGGGAGCGCGCCAGGGCGATTGCGCAGGCGCAGGAGGCGCTCTAGGCAAAACAACTCCCCTAGCGCTTCAGAGTGGCACGAGGAGAGGCGGGACTATGGCCTTGAACTCCGCCTCTCATTGGTCGCAGTGCCTGCGTAGTTCTGTGAATTGCTGCTGCTGAGCGTCGCTCCATTCATTCTCTCTCCCTCCCATCAACTCCCCGAATAAGGAGTCTGCAATGGATACTGGATCGCACCAGTTCTGATGAAATGCGCTGCATGTGACCTCTAAGGCTCCTGCAATCTATGAAAAAAATCAGTTTGAAAGGAGCAAAAATGAGAAAGACGGAAAAAAGTAGTAAAAAAAGACAAAAACGTGGTGGCAGCTTCAAGAGGAACTTCTGTCATTGTTGAATAGGCTCTTGGGTCTGATGAAGTGGACTCCTCCAGGAAAGCTCACATTAAAAAAAACTTGTAAAAGTTAGTCTTGAAGATTTCTCCACGTATTTGACTTCAATTTTATTTTACTTTCCCTTGAAGGTAGCAAAAATCTGTCACCCCGATAGGGCTGGTTTGTACACTTGAATACAGTAGTAGGACCCCAGTATCCACTCATTTGTTAACCACTGATTCAGTTAGCCACGGTTGGCAGAGAACATAAGAACCTAAGAAGAGCCCTGCTGTATCAGGCCAAAGGCCCATTTATTTATTTATTTGTTTGTTTGTTTGTTTGTTATATTTATACCCCGCTTATCTTCCTTGCAGAACTCTAAGCAGCTTACAATAGGCGACATGCGCCCGATAAACAGAAAATTACAATCAGATATAAAAACAAACCATAAAGTAATGTTTAAAAACCCAGAAAACCCCAGCGAACTAAATAGGCATCATAAAACTAGAAGACCAAGCGAGCATAAATATCAACAACACTAAGCACTAAACAGAACCATTAGTCGCTTGGTTATAAGAGATGGCGGGGGGGGGGAATTAATTAGGGCTCGCCAAAGGCCTCTCGAAACAAATGAGTTTTTAAAGCTTTTCGAAAGGCCATGTAGTCCAGCTTCCTGTATTTATTTATTTATTTCAAATTTGTATACCACTCCTATTTTCTGAACGGGAACTCGGGTGGTTTACACAAAAATTAAAAGTTAAAAACAATAACAGTACATCAACAGCAGGCAAAGCAGTATTGGCAGGAGGCAGGGGAAAAATGCCTCTGGGAGCGCATGAGACTAGATCTCTGTCTCCTGATACCACTCCCCTGCATCTGGCCCTTGAAGGACCCCGGTTTTAAGCCTGGAGATGACACATCTCCATCATGCTTTGCAACCTGTGATGGACTTTTCCTCCAGGAATCTCTCCAATCCCCTTTTGAAGGCATCCAGGCCAGATGCCATCACCACATCCTGTGGCAGGGAGTTCCACAGACTAACAACACGCTGGGTGAAAAAATATTTTCTTTTGTCTGTTCTTACTCTCCCAGCCCTCAATTTGAGTGGATGTCCCCTGGTTCTGTTTTTTGTGTGAGGGGGAAGAGCGTCCCTCTATCCACTTTACTCATGCCCTGCATTATTTTTAACGTCTCAATCATATCCCCCCTCAAGCGCCTTTTTTCCAGACTAAAGAGCCCCAAATGTTTTAGCCTTCATAAGGGAGGTCCCCCAGCCTGGTAATCATTTTAGTCGCTCTCTTTTGCACCTTTTCCAGTTCCACTATGTCTTTTTTGAGATAAAAAATAAATAGTTCAGCAGCTGAAAAGCAAGCTACTGTCATGGAGCAGCCGTAAAGCAAGCTACCGTCACAAAACAGCAGTGGGGGGTTGGCATTCTTATCCACGGTATTCATTAGCCATGGGAAGGCCTGGAACCAATCCCCAGTGGATATTGGGGTCCTAGTGTATCTCTGCAAGAGGAGAGCCCAGTACTGCTCTGATTGGAGATGTTACTATGATGATGATGATGATGATGATGATGATACAGGCCTAGGGTGGAATAATAGGGGCTTTATCCCAGGGCATGCAATTTTAGTACAGTCCAGTACTTATGTGGTGTCAATAATCAAGGAGTGATGGGAGGCTAAGAGCCGTGTTCATCTCGTGATCTCTCTTCCTGCTGTTTTTGATTGAAAGCCATGAAAGCGATACTATCTCTCATGTGTGTGTGTAACAACAAGTACAGTACAGAATTGTGGCACCTTAAGAGCAACAGTAATCTCAAGGTCAATTTACAGCCCACTTCCTCAGACCAGGGCCATTCAGGCTGATGAAACATCCTAAGAGCAAGCCACGTTCTTCACGTGGCACTTTGAAAACGAACCTGTTTTCTGTTACACAGTATTCCCTTTCATAGACCCTGTTCCCCTCCTTCAGAAGTCCGGAGTGCAATCTTGGTAAGCAGATTTTTATACAAAATATGAGAGGGGTGAAGTATGAAAGGTTAAATGGAAATGCAAAGGTTCCCACCTGAGGATGGTCATATTTGCGACTAGAGATGGGCACTACTACTACTACTACTACTACTACTACAATAATAATAATAATAATGATGATGATGATGATGATGATGATGATGATGACAGAAGAACAAGAAAGAAGAAAGAACAAGAAAGAAAGAAAGAAAGAAAGAAAGAAAGAAAGAAAGAAAGAAAGAAAGAAAGAAAGAAAGAAAGAATCATGGAATCCTAGAGTTGGAAGATATGTCTGTGAAGATTCTCAGTCATCCAGGTGAGTTTATCTGGAAGTTGAGTCATGGCTATGGGACTTCTTTTTTGAGAGATAGAAACGTTTCGCTGTTCATCCAAGCAGCTTCATCAGTCTGCCGATGACTCAACTTCCAGCTAGAGTTGGAAGAGACCTCAAGGGCCATCCAGTCCAGCCCCCTGCCATGCAGGAACCCCCATCACGGTACTCTCGATAGATGGCCATCCAGCCTCTGCTTAAAAGCCTCCAAAGAAGGAGACTCCCCCACCCTCCTTTGTGGCAGCATATTATTCCACTGCTGAACAGCTCTAACCGTCATGAAGTTCTTCCGAATGTTCAAATGGAATCTCTTTTCCAGTAGTAGTAGTAGTAGTAGTAGTAGTAGTAGTAGTAGTAGTAGTAGTATGATGATGATGATGATGATGATGATGATGATGATGATGATGATGATGATGATGATGATGATGATGATGATGATGATGATGATGCCAATCAACAGACACCACCAGCCTGGTTCATTTGGTTTTTTTTTTCTTAGTTCATGTCCATCTCTATTTGTGAGCGCTAAGGGGCATTTAACAGGCTGAGCAGCAGGTAGAGGTCTTTCTGGCAGTCATTAAGATTTGTCCAAGCATGTGGATTACAAATGTGCAGATGAACAGGTTAACACATATAAGATGGAGGAAAGTGTTTGCCCAGTGCCCTCTTCCACAGACTCCACTCCTCAGCTCTCAATAAAATATACCACGCTTGCCATTCAGTAAAAGAAATGGAATGTTTTATTCTGTTTTATTAGTATCACAGACACAGAGCGTCCAACAGTTTCATACTGTTGTTTAAGTGACCTGTCCTAAATACAATCTGGCAGTACCAGTCATACTAAAAAATATTTACAGAGACAAGCGTCGGCTTTATACTTAACACATTTTTTCATACAATTTACAAGTTAGTACAAAAAAAGGAGGCGTGGAAACTTCATAACAATATAGACTTGTTATGGGCATTCGGTTAGTTTCAAGTATTTTCCAGTGGAATGGAATATGGTTGACAGCTTAATTTATTTATTTATTTATTCTAAACCTCAAACCATTGTAAAGCCACACGAACTGCCACAACTTCCCACATAAAAGTCTGGCAACAGCCGCCAGGGTGTTGTGGTATTTCTTGGTGTCAGATTTTCCTGCCTTGTGAAATGATAACCCCCCCCCCAAAAAAAAAAAAGCTATTTCAGAGGAAACTTGGAACTTACGAGGGATTGCAGTTAAAAATTAAGGATCCTTGACCGCTTTATACCGCAGACAGCTACTCTCGGTTATTCATGTGTGTTACTTTAATGCAACAGGTACCACACAGGAGATCTCTTAAAAGCTGCTCAGTAGAAAGGGGTGCCATGTACATTAAGGCACAGCTGTAAATGGCACGGAGTCCAGGCCAGGCTAGCAACACCTGCTGCTTAATTCGAGTGCAGTGAAGTGTGGAAAGAGTGGGCCATAGCGGTGGATCTTCAGTCTTCATTGGGCCAAAAACCATCTCTTCCCTGAGCCTTCCAAAATCCCAAAGAATGTTTCTCGCCACTGGGCACAAGACCCATTGCCATTTCTGATCCCTCTCCCGTCAGTTTTGGGATGGGTTGTTAATAGCTTACGCAGGTTTCATGGGGCTTCCGTCACATTCGTTTGCGGAATCCTGGCCGCACTCAGTGGGTTGGAATGCCAGGAGTTTGAATTTTCCCTGGACCTCCTGGGCAGAAGGATGAGCAGAGGTCCCCTGGAGTGTGTGTGGACGATGGGATGAAATATCCGACCACCTGGGTGGCCTTGGGCAAGTGGCAGGGTGGTCTCAGAGTATCTCCACTTCCGAGCACTTTATGCCCTTCGAGGAGGTATGTCCAAACTTCGGTCCTCCCAGAATTCTAAGCTTAGATTGCCAGTGGCAAAGGACTGTGGGAGTTGCGGTCCAAAACATCTGGAGGGCCGAAGTTTGGACATGCCTGCCTTAGAGAGGGTCACTGTTATGTCAGAAATGTTACGATTCGGAACGAATTAATTCGCCACTGGCTCAAGGGAGGCTGTTGCAGGGGGAAAGTCGGCAAATATATAAAGGCTCTCTTCCTGGGTTCTGTGCCCTTGCGAGAGTACAGAAGCATGGAAATAGCATGCTGGCTTGGAAATATATTGATCTAATCCAGCAGGGTTATTTTTTCGTGCTTAGAGCTCCCTTGTGGTCACCACACCTCCCCATGAAACGGGAGGATTGACGTTGGGTCCTGAGCTACGTGTTGTGACTGAATATCAAGAACAAGCCACAACCTCTGAATGCAGAACACCATTAAATGGGCGACATCTTATTTGGGAGGCGGCCTCCTCCAACCGCCTTCCTTCTAGCTGTGGAAACACCTCTGGATGAGTTTTGTTCCATAAAAGTGTTTGATACTTTTATGAAATACTGGAGGGGCAATACGATAGCACTCAGGGCGTTTATACATGACCCCTAAACTCCGGGGCAAATGGCTCCCAGCTCCAGAGCTTAAAAATGTTTCCCCATCAGCTCTGGAGTTTACAGGAAATTAAGTGCGACCACGTCCACTTTAGCGCATCCCAGCGCACCTTTCAAGTGCCTGCTCTCTGGAGGTGAAAATTCCTTGATGCGGTGTAACAATAGTGAGTGCAGGGATCTCCTCGCTTCTGTTTGTTGCTTTTTGGCTCCCGCCCCTTTAAGAGCTACTTAAGAGACTGGAATGTTGCCGCGGCAAGAGCGAGAGGCAGAACGGAGGTGAGCCACGTTTTTTTCTTCCTTTTTTTTCTCCCTCCCCTCACGCAGACAGGAGCAAGGAAGTGCGGAGGGGTGGGGACACAGGAAGAACGACAAGCCCCTAAGATCTCTGGTCCGAATTTAAGTGGCCAGCGGATCTTAGGGGTCGTGTAAAAGCACCCTCAGTCATCCCAACAAGGCACTCAAGAGAACCCAGCTTTTGGCTGAATATCAGGAAAAAATTCCTAACAGCAGTACAACAGTGGAGCCAATTACTCCAAGAGGTGGGGAGTGTTCCAACACAAGGCATGGCATTCAAGAGAAATTTGGACAACCACCTGGCACAGATCCTTTGATTTGTATTCCTCCATCGAGCAGGGGGTTGTACCTGGTAGGCCCCTTCCAACTTCACTGTTCTATGATTCTCTGGTAACCCACTTGCTGGCAGCTGCCTGCACAAATACACGAGGAAAATGTCCAGTGTGTTCTGCCATTCCTTCCTCCTGTTCATAAAGGCACTTTTGCATTTAAGATGCGCTGTAGCTGTAGAGACAATGCTTCCATATGCCAACAGCGAGTTGGGAGAGACTCCCAAATGTGCTTAGATACTTGGCCAATGTAGGTTTGACACCGACAAGTAAAAGAATAAAAGCAACACACCCGTAACTCCTCTCTTATGAGGAAAGGCTAAAACACTTGGGGCTCTTGGGGGGGGATATGATTGAGACATACAAAATTATGCAGGGCATGAGTAAAGTGGATAGAGGGACACTCCCTCTCACAAAACACCAGAACTAGGGGACACACACTCAAATTGAGGGTTGGGAGAGTGAGAACAAACGAATTTTTTTTTACCCAGCGCGTTGTTAGTCTGTGGAACTCCCTGCCACAGGAGGTGGTGATGGCATCTGGCCTGGATGCCTTCAAAAGGGGATTGGACAGATTCCTGGAGGAAAAGTCCATCACAGGTGACAAACCATGATGGAGATGTGTCATCTCCAGACTTAAAACCGGGGTACTTCAAGGGACAGATGCAGGGGAGTGGTAGCAGGAGACAGAGATCTAGTCTTGTGCGCTCCCAGAGGCATTTGGTGGGACCACTGTGAGATACAGGAAGCTGGGCTAAATGAGCCTTTGGCCTGATCCAGCAGGGCTCTAGCAGCAGACATCCGTTGGATAGCACTGGAGGACCTGCTGGATCTTCAGGCTTGCCTTGGCCACCTGACCCCTGCTTTACAGAAGCTGGTAGACTGCTCCAGCACAGCTGGTATGTACAAGTTAGTTCAGTGCTAGCATTTGCCATAGCGACCCAGAGCATTAATGCAAGATATCACAGTAGAATCTGTAGGGTTTGGCTACCAAATGAACCAGGAATTAATTGGGCTTAGAAATTGTTTGAGTTTTATGAAAACCCACAGAAAGTAGAGAGCAAGAGGACGCATGGTTGAGACTGACTGTGTATTAGTTTAGGTGCAGGTAGAGTGGTTCTCCCTTCACAGCACGAGATGATGCATGACATAGCAAGCACTCTTTCATAGCTCTGGGGCGAAAACCCCCACAACAAGGTGGGTGGCATTGGGACTGGAGAGAGAGAGAGCAATCTGAAGTGCATTGAGAAAGATGCAATCGAGTAAATTTTGCTAGTTCAAATACCTCACTGGCTTAGGTCTATCTGGCTGCAGAGCCAATGGTTGGGAGTTTGGTTCCCCCAGGGTGCCTTCTATGAGTAAAGCCAGCCTGGGTGGCCTTGGGCAAGCTGCACAGTCCCAGGGCTCCCACCCGAAGAAAGGAATGGGAAACCACTTCTGAGTACTCTGGAAGTTGACTCACAGCAGCTGGACTTCTTTTCTTGAGAGATCAAAATGATTCAATCTCTCTCTCTCATTCTCTCTCTCTCAAAAAAAAAAAACCAAACAAACAAAAAAAAAACAGTTGCCATGACTCAACTTCCAGATAACCTTACCTGGATGACTGAGAATCTTCACAGATACTTCTGAGTACTCTTTGCCTAGAAAACCTAGAAAAGGGTTGCCATATCAAAATTGATTTGACAGCACATAATCATTATTAAAGCAAGGTCCAATGTGTGCGTAAGCCAACACAATACACTAAGGGTCAGAGAAGATAGCCAGGGGGATATGTATTACTCATAATTAACCTTTTTCCTTCCCATAGTTGGTTTTCCTTATAAAAGGTTGGACCTCCAAATGGAAGTGTCCTTCACTTATTCAGAGGAGCACTCCTGCAAGAAAGGGGATGATAAAAATGGACCAGCAGAGGATGCTACAGGAAAGCTGGATGACGAAAGCGGATGAGAACAAAAGGAACCCCACAGGCAAAGAGAAAACTAAAATGAATACATCCAACTTGACACAGAAGAATAAACTCTGCAACCTGTACCAAGCGGGGATCAGATTTTTGCACTTCAGCTCCCAGAATTCACTCCAAATTCTGGGCAATGCGGCCAAATTTCTTCATGCCCATTAGGCTCTAGAGAGGCTGCCTCCCAAAGAACTACCTTTCCCATCAAGCCTTGCTGCTCCCAGAATACCACCGGGTGGTGGTGGTGGAGGAGTTGATGTTTTTGGTGAATTCTGAGAGTGGGAATCCAAGAAAAGCCCTTAATACCCAGCAAGTCAGAATGGAAATCTTTAGACATCTTTCAAAGGAAATATCACTGGGTCTCTCTGCCATCTTAATGGCTGGCTCTTTCCAAACTAATCAAAGCGGCAAGGAAGGGCTGAAATAGCGCTCCCCTTTTTAAAAAAAATTTCAAAAGCAATCATGAGAAAATCCCATCACAAATTCCAAGGACAACCTCTTCATGGCTTCTCCTTAGGGGTAACACACCAACAGGAACAGGGATTATGGTCGCTATCAAGTTGGACGTAAGTCGCACTGGGGACTCAAGTCAGACTCGGGTATTTTTTTAATGGTGTGATCCTTGATTCAGCACCCACCCACTCCTTTTTTTCCTGGGGAATAAAAGCCTATTTTAATAGGAAGTTGGGCTTGGGACTCAGGACTTGGAACCAGAGACTTGGACTTGAGACTCAGATCCAAAGACTTGGACTTGGGACTTGATACCAAAGACACAGACTTGGGACTCAGGTCCAAAGGCTTGCCAACGTCCCTGCAAGCAAGGTGTAATGCCTCCACAGGTTCCAGATTACTGGGTGACTAGTACAGCAGGGAGACAAAACTGGGCATGGACTGAGGTCTGGCCCCTTGTTAACAGGCAGAACGGGACATGTAGAAATGCATCCATTAGTTGCAGCCACCTGGCGACTTTTTCACAACGCCTTTGCCCTTTATACAAGCAAGAACCCTGATATCGCCATAGCGCTATGTCGAACAGGTCCTGTTCTCATCCAAGAGGCATCCCCGCCTCGACATGCCTTCTCCAAATCATTAGGCGGCGCCTCACTATATCCATACAGAATTCTTCCCGTCTTTGCCATTAGAGCTGCCCTTCTCCGAACTGGCCTTCGGCTTTGCCCCTTGTTTCTCCTGGGCGGTATTGGCTCGGTTCTGCTCCGCCACCGTCCCTCCAGACGCCGGGCTGCTGGTCCGCGAGGCCTGCCCGTTGGCCTGAGTGCTGTTGTAGCTTTGGAAAGCAATGTCCAGCTGCTCCTGAGCGACCCGCAAGTGTTTGTGGAGCGTGGACAAGTCGGGCGGGAGGTTCTCGTCGGGGCTGCCGCACTGCTGCTCTTGCTCCCCGTTGGCCAAGTTCTGCTCGTGGGCCAGCAGGCTGTTGGGCACCGTGGCCGGCTTGTCCGATTTCACCACCAGGTTGTACTCTGGAGGGCAGGAGATGTTCTTCGGGTAAGCGGCGTAGTTGTAGGGCGGCTGCCGGAAGCTGTGGATCTTCCGCTCCCGGAGGGCATCCCGGATGGTGCCGATGCCCAGATGGAACATCTCGGCCACGTTGAGCAGGAGGCAAAGGCAACTGACGACGTACATCACCAGCAGGAAGATGGTCTTCTCGGTCGGCCTGGATACAAAGCAGTCGACATTGTGCGGGCAAGGCTCTCGGGTGCAAAGGTAGTAGGGCGTGACCTCAAAGCCGTAGAGCATATACTGCCCGATCAAGAAGCACACTTCGAAGGTGGCTCTAGTCAGAAGCTGGAAGACGTAGATTTTCATCAGGCCTTCCTCTTGGATATGTCTCCGGCCGTCGTGCTTCTGCCGGTCGTTCGCCTTCTCCTCCTTCTTGTTTTTTTCTTCCATCTCTACGATTTCATCGGCTATCATGGGCTCCTCTTCTTCCGGCCCCAGAGGGTCTTCCAGGTTGCGGACCGCCTGCCAGTTGAGGGCAAACTGTTTCTTCTTCTTGAAGCCCCGGCGCCTCTTCTTCTCTTCTTCCGAGGACCGGGCGATCCGGTGGATGGCGTAGCCCAGGTAGATGACCGAAGGCGTGGAGATCATGATGATCTGGAAGACCCAGAAGCGGACGTGCGAGAGCGGGGCGAAGGCGTCGTAGCAGACGTTGTCGCACCCGGGCTGCTTGGTGTTACAGGTGAACTTGCTCTGCTCGTCGGAGTAGATGGACTCGCCTCCGACGGCGGTCAAGACGATCCGGAACACGATCAGGACGGTCAGCCAGATCTTCCCCACAAAAGTGGAGTGGTTGTGTATTTCTTCCAGCAGACGGGTAAGGAAGCTCCAGCTCATGTTGGTCATAGGGACTAATCATTTATAAACTGTAAGGAAAGACGAGAAAGAGAGAGAGAAGAAGAAGGAGAAGACCATTAATCCAGACCTGTGAATCCAGGCCCACCATGCTTCGGATTAGAACGTTGCAACATCTGAAGGGTTCTCGAATAACCCAGGGTATTTGTACACAACCCCTAAACTCCGCCGCAAATGGCTGCCAGCTCCGGAGCTTACAATTGTTTCCCCACCAGCTCTGGAGTTTGCAGGAAATTAAGTGCGACCATGCCCACCTAAGCGCGTCACAGCGCACTTTTCATGTACCTGCTCTTGTAGGGTGAAAATCCTCAGATCCGGATGTAATCTGGTGAGTGCCTGGCTCTCCTCGCTTCTGTTTGTTTTTTTTTGCCTCCCGCCCCTTTAAGAGAAGGAACCAGGACGACGACGGGGCTTTCCGGGTGGCTTCGGAGGTGAGCCTGCATTTTTTCCTCTCTTTTTTTCTCCCTCCCCTCACGCAGACAGGAGCAAGGAAGTGTGGAGGGGTGGGGACGCAGGAAGAGCAACGAACCCCCAAGATCTCTGGTCCGAATTTAAGTGGCCAGCGGATCTTAGGGGTTGTGTGAAAAGGCCCCCAGTCAACATGCCTCCACCCTGTCAATGCAAACTCGCATTCAGTTATGCAACTTCTATGGCGCATCATGCAACTACAGTGTGCATGGACGTATTTCTTTCTTAGGCTTTGCTGGCTTTGCTTCTGATAACAGGAAGGCTCAGGAAACACATCAGTCCAAGCACAAAGATGCCCTCTGCTAACGACAACATAGTGTATGTGTTCCAGGAATACAGTAAAGGACACTTCGGGTGAGAAGGCTGTAGTTCAACTGGACCACTTCCAGAAGCAAATAAGGGTTTTCATGGTGTCAATTAATAATAATAGACTAGAGATGGGCACGAAACGAACAATTTTTCGTTTCTGTTTTCATTTTTTTGTTTCGTTATGTAACGAAACGACAAACGAATTTTGTCTCTAAAATGAAACGAAACGAACAGAAACACCGGAAATTTTGTTGTGCGTTTCGTTTCCGTTACTGAAATATGAATGAATTGCTTAAAATCCTTTAAAAAAGCACAAAAATTGAAATAAATGGTAACGAAATGGTAATGAAACGAACGAAAACGATTTTTTTGCAAAAAATCATGAAAAACAGAAACGAACAGAAACGGACCCTCCAAACGACAAACGAAATGCCATTTTTTTGATTCGTGCCCATCTCTATAATAGACTATTGCATTAAGAAAATGATCTTGTCGTGGAGAAGGCCCGGCCTGTTCCTCTGACATATTAATACCTGAGCATCCCCAATCTTCTATCCTCACCTAACCCACGTTCAGGGATGTCCTTTTAGCTCAACACTCGCCACTGCAGTTTTGGCCTCTTTTGCAACCGTACTGGTGATGGTTCAGATTCTTGCAGATACAACCCAAAATGACAGAAAAGGCTTCAAGTCTTGGCGGAAATCTCCCACCCCCCAGGAGGCCGTGCAAATGGATTCCTCAGTGGCTTGGTTGGGAGTTCGATTCCCCGCTGGGCCTCCTTGGCAGGGGCTGGACTTGATGACCCCTAGGGGTCCCTTCCAGCTTCGCTTTCTACGATGATACGCTTACCCTGAGCTGCCTAGGTGCCCTAAGCAAATCTGATCTGGCCTGATTTCGGAAGCTAAGCAGGGTCGGCCCTGGTTAGTACTTAGATGGAAGACCATCAGGGAATACCAGGTGCTGTAGGCGCCTGGAGTAGGAACTGGCAAGCCGCTCCAGTATTCCTGCCAAGAAAACTCCATGGACATGGGGTCACGAAGAGCTGTTCACGACTGTAATGACACAACACACACACATGTTTACACTGTGTACAAATGCAGATACTGTGTGCGCGCACACACACACACAAATCCAATCCACCTCCAAAACCCAGATCTTCTGGGAGGTGCAGTTTTATATAAGTGTTGTTGTTGTTGTTTGTTTGTTTGGAACCACAGTTTCCCAAGCCCTCTCTGGCTGCCCATTCAATTGCGGCAACCCTATAGCTGTGGAGAAACCTGGAAAGTGCACCAACTCAACAGTGTAGTGGCTAGCGCTGAACTGGAACTTCCATGGTCCCTGTTCAATGGTCACCACTAGACCGCACTGCCTTTTCTCATCTCCATTCCAGTTAAAAGATGGAGGCCCCCGTTGTTACCAATATAAAGTCAATTTGTGTCTTGACCTGAGGCAGGCAGTAAAAATGATCGCTGCGAAGCCATCCCATGCAGACAGGAAACCCATGGCATCTCACAAGGCAGCCTTTGGTTATTCCTCAGGGACAGTCAACATGTCAAGGGAGTGGTAAAGAGATGGCAGGTCACAAATCAGTGTTTTTCAGTGCACAAAATGGAGTCCTCCAGTTCCTAAGCAAGACTGATGTATATCGAATTAAAAAAATGCTTATGTGATTAATCATGCTAAAAATGCCCTAATGTAGAAGCATCCTTGTGTAATGAGTAATGAGAGGGGTGCTTTGTACTGTATAAGCCATGACTGGTGCTCATTGATGGGCGTGCTTCTCTTGATTACAAAATCACTCTGGTGAACGGAGTAAACAGGGGAAGCCGTGTCGTTTATGGTATGCAACCCCTAGAGCCTTGGAAGCAATCTGGTGCTGTTTCCAAAATAAAATAAAATAAAATAAAAGATGAAATGGAGTTCCTTTACTTTTTTAATAGTCTTCTATCACTGTTATTGCATGCTGTCAAGCCACTTCCAACTCATGGTGACCCTATGAATGAGCGGTCTCCAAAATGCCCTGCCCTCCACAGCCCAGCTCAGCTCTTGCCAACTCAAGCCTATGGCTTCCTTGTGGGAACCCATGAAAGGGCCTTCTCGGCTGCAGCGCCCAGACTCTGGAACTCCCTCCCACTGGAGGCCAGGACTGCCCCATCTCTGCTGTCTTTCCGGAAACAGGCAAAGACCTACCACACCACACATGATTCCAAAATGGTCTAGACTCAAGAAAGTGCACCATATTAAGGATGGCTACTTCACAGCCCAATTTCCCAACAATGTTGTTGACACCCCCTCTCCCCTGCCATGGAAGCGCTGACGGAATAAGCTTGGTCCACAAGGGCTGGGACAAGAAAAAGGCGGGAACATCTCTGCCAGCCTGGTCGACCTCGCAGGGTTGTGGTGAGGCCAGAAATTGTGAGAAGACCCTCATAGGTCCCTCTTGAGTTTGGGGAGTGTCAGCATGACCAATGAATGAAAAATAGTTTTCTGCTCGCTTCCCACAAAACCTGAATATTTCCCTAGATAAAAGCTTCACAGAAAGAGAGACACACAAAAAACACGCACTCAGTGAATAGGCACCCACCCTCTTCTCTTTGAGTGACATTCAATTGATGGACTTCCGAGACCACAGCTAGCCAAGAAAGCTGACAGGACAAGAAGCAGGTCTTGACCAAGCCAGCTGGGAAATCTGGGTGTTGTACTCTAGCAAGTAACTTTCGCAAGTCCTGGAACCGGACCCCTAAACTCCGCCACAAATGGCTCCCAGCTCCGGAGCTTAAAATTATTTCCCCACCAGCCCTGGAGTTTACAGATAATTAAGTGTGACCACGCCCACCTAAGCGCGTCCCAGTGCACTTTTCAGGTACCTGCTCTCCGGAGGTGAAAATTCCTGATGCGGATATAACGTAGTGACTGCCGGGCTCTCCTTGCTTCTGTTTGTTCTTTTTTTGCCCCCCGCCCCTTTAAGAGATCTGAATGCAGTGCCAAGACGGCAGAACGGAGGTGAGCGGCATTCTTTTCTTCCTTTTTTTCTGCCTCTCCTCACGCAGCCATCAGCCAGGAGTGCGGAGGGGGTGGGAACGCAGGAACAGCAACAAACCCCTAAGATCTCTGGTCCGAATTTTAGTGGCCAGCGGATCTTAGGGGTCGTGTGAAAAGGCTCTAAGACACAAACAAATCCTGAAGCAAAACCACCAAAACACACCTTAGTTGTGACCTCCACAACTTGACCCAAACAGTTGTGCACCAGAACATCTACAACATATGGACGGTCCAACGGTTGGCCAGTGTTTGGTCAAAAACCAGAAGGTAGATTAAAAACAGGGAAGTAACCCCATCTAGATGGAGTTATGGTGAGTCACCAAACCAAATACTGTAATGGATTGAGGATTACTTCAAACTAATCTGCCTAAATCTAATTATTAGTCCAAACTAGAAGAGGAATCAATTCTGATAAGGCAACACGTCTTCTATCAAGTTGCATTGAACTTGAAACTAAAAGCTGGATTTAGGACATCACCAAATATTAATAATAAGAAATGAAACACATCATTTTTAAAGAATTGTCCTGTATGAGGAAGAGGGGACAAAATTTAAGTGGGGAAAGGATGCACATACTCTGGACCCTTGTATAACAAATGGTTTGCATAACATATAATCTGTACAAGATAAAAAATTCTGGAGATAGGGGAAATTTGCTTAACAGAATTGTCTATGGGGTGAATCCGTACAACATAAAAATGGACGCAATTAGGGATTACTCTGTTTTCAATGCATTCGTATGGGGAATTTGTATAAAGGAAAATCTGCTTAACAGAATTTCATTTGGAACGAATTGATGCCTTTATACAAGGTACCACTGTATTGCTTTGCAGGACTGCAGGACAATAGCAAGACCACTCTCCAAGGTCATGTCTCATCTTGGTAGCTGTGGAGCGCATGGTTCAGGTCTCAGCCTTCTGTCCTCCGTCCCATGGGCAGATGAAGGAAAGACAGGACGGAGCCAGGGTGTACTCAAAGAGAAAAATACACCAGGGAAAGGATTGACACTGGAAGCGCCAGATAAAAGCATGGATGATCAGCATAACTTAGAATCATAGAATCATGGAATCACAGAGTTGGGAGAGACCTCAAGGGCCATCTAGTCCAACCCCCTGCCATGCAGGAACAACATCACAATATTTCCGACAGATGGTCATCCAGCCTCTGCTTAAAAACCTCCAAAGAAGGAGACTCCACCACCCTTTGTGGCAGCATCTTCCACTGTTGGACAGCTCTAACTGTATCATAGAATCATAGAATCATAGAGTTGGAAGAGACCTCAAGGGCCATCCAGTCCAACCCCCTGCCATGAAGGAACACCCATCACAGGATTACCGACAGGATGGCCATCCAGCCTCTGCTTAAAAACCTCCAAAGAAGGAGACTCCATCACCCTCCTTTGGAGCAGCATATTCCACTGCCAAACAGCTCTAACCGTCATGAAGTTCTTCCTAATGTTCAAATGGAATCTCTTTTCCTGTAGTTTGAAACCATTGCCCCAAGTCCTAGTCTCTGAAGCTATGGAAGACAAACCAGTCCCTTTTTCAATATGACATCCTTTCAAAGAGTTAAACATAGCTATCATATGCCCCCTCCACCTTCTTTTTGTAAGACTAAACATTCCCAGCTCCCTAAGCTGTTCCTCATAAGACATTTCCTCCAGACCCTCAACCATCCTGGTTGCCCTCCTCTGCACCCGCTCGAGGTTGTCAACATCCTTTTTAAATTAAGGCGCACAGAACTGGACACAGTACTCCAGGTGGGGAACTTGTAAACCTTGGTTGGAGTGTCCTCACAATTGAGCACGAGAAGGCTTCCTGGAGGAATATCTGAGTTTGGACGAGGAATCTGAAGGCAGTTCTCAGTTAGAAACTGAAGTTTTTAAGACTCTTCATTCCATCGTAGCATCAACCCACATGCCATGTCCTATGCAAAAGGTACAACTAGAGAGACATACAGTAAATAGTTACAAATGCGCTACTCACAAAGACATGGTTTTCCAGGCCTCCCTTGCCAGCGAAAGGCTTCAAAGGATGTGTCCCCAAACCCACTGTTGCTTCAAGAAAGAGGAAATGTATCTGCCCATCGGAATCGGTGGGTCACCCAGCTCAGGCTCCGCCAGGAGACTTTTGAGGCAAAGAGCTGAACGCATCCTGCCGGGCTCCGCCTTTGCCACCCTGAAGCACCCACCCCTAAAGTGAGGCACCGGCTCTGAGCGAAGAAGGAAGAAAAAAAGCCCGTTCCTCCACACAGGGAGAGAAAGGCTGCATTTAAGCAAAAAGTTCTGCTCAAAACCGACAGGAAGGAATTCCATGGTTCATTCTCTATGGGGTCTCTGGCTATTTCCTGTGCGGAAAAGGCTGAATCAGCAGGGATTTTGACGGAAAAAAGATAAAGGAGTGAGAAGCGTATGGAAACGGGCTTTTCTACAAATCCTTCTGCAGCGTTTTGCAATCTCCTTTTTTTGTCGGGCAGAAGTTTCTGAGCGCCCGTTTGGGGGAGATCGCTGAACGAGACGGAAGCGTATCTGATGAGAAACATGTGGAAAGCACATGGGTGAAGCCACCAGGGCGGTGCAAATCTCTCCCAACAAAGAAACACTATATGCCTAGAGGAAGCAAAAGCCATTTCTTGACTTTAGGGAGATTTTGCGGGGCTTTTAGGTTAAGACCGTAGAAAAACAGCATTTGAGAGGCACGGAGTGCCGCTTTGAGACCGTTGGGATGCCTGCATTTTGGTGTTTCAGGTTTTCTTTTCATCTCGTTTTTAAAAGGCTGTGGTCCTGTGTGAAATTTCTCACCAGGAAGGGGGATTTGGAGGGGGGCAATTAAAAACCTAACGGCAAGAGCTTCATGCTGAGGGGGGAAAAAAGCAACTTCGCTGGCTGGACTGAAGCCAAGATCCACAAGGATCTCCAGGAGGTTTGTTGTATTTAAGATGTCAAAAGGGTCAAGAGGTCCACCCACCCACCCACCCATCTTCCCAGGAGACGACAGCGGCCAGACGGAGCCTGCAGGCGCGAGTAAATGCACGGAAGGGGAAGTTAAAACACAGAGACATAAATGTTTACAGAGAAAAGACGCTGCATAGATAGTTCGGAAGGCAGAGAGGAGTGTGGGTCTATTGTTTCAGCCAAATGTTGGAACCATTTGAGATAAGAAGCTGGGGACCCCATGAAGGATCCTCTCCCCTGTACATTGCATAGTTTTTTTAAAAATATATATTTGATGCCAGCAAGGTTTCAAAGGGCTTTTCTGGATAGAGAAGTGCTCTATTTCTCCAAGTAGCCACCCTGATTGCTGGATCCGGACCCTGGCGCTTATTTATTTATTGAATTTTTACACATGGCCATGGACTTGCACAACACTGGCTCTTCGGCTTCAATACGAAGAAGAGCACTGCCCCTAGAGTCAGACACGACTAGTACGCATGTGCGCGGGGGGGAGAACCTTTACCTTTACCTTTTAGATAGGTAAAAGGATCTCTTCTCAATCATCTCAGAGCGCAGAATGCATTACCAGAACCCAGCTTTCGGCTGAGTATCAGGGAAAACTTCCTAACTGTTAGAGCGGTATGGCGATGGAACAAATGACCTCAAGAGTGCTCTGACCATGGAGGCATTCAAGAGGAATGTGGACAACCACCTGCCAGATCTTTGATTTGTATTCCTGCCCTGAGCAGGGGTGGTGGTGGACTTGATGGCCTTACGGGGCCATTCCAACTTCACTATTCTTGTTGTCACCTTGGTGGCACTGAGGGTTTGGGAATGGGCAGCTTTTTCTGGTAGCCTCCATCATTCTGAACACATTTGCCACAATTATTGCATTCTACTGTTGTTTTGAATGGAGATTCTTTGCTTCTCCCCAGAGAGATGGTGTCTTTGGGAGCATCACTGTGACTCCTCCTAAAATAGCTTCCAAAGGGTTTCCTGAATTTGCTCCCCCCCCTTCCCCCCTGGCCAAACAGCTATTGTCCTGGAAGTCACTTCCTTTTCAAACACAAAGCAGTTGTGACCCCTGGTAGGTAGCAGGCACAGGAAAACCGGCATCCACCTATTGCTAAGTAAGCACACCAGTGTTGGAAAGCTGTATTCCCAAATTCCTAGGGCAGGGGTCCTCAACCTAAGGCCCCGGGGCCAGATGCGCCCCCCCAAGGTCCTGAATCCGGCCCCCGGGACCAATTGCAACCCTCCCACCTACCCACTGCTTTGTGAGCAAGCCAGGCTCCGCAGCTGCTTCTATTGCTGAGGCAGTTCAAAGCTACCGCCCAGATAATCAGCATGCTGACTAGTGGGGCATTCAAAGTGGGAGGGCTACAGCAAGGTCCCCCACCCACCCACCACCCAGATGGTTGGGGCGCCGGGTGCAGCCAAGTGGGACAATTTAAAACAGGAGGGCTGCAGCAAGGTCTCCCACTCCCTCCATGGCCCTGAGGCCCCACCCCTGCTCCTCTTCCACCCTGCCCACCTGCCTGTGGTCCGGCCCTCAGTGGTGTCTGGGGCGTGGTGGACCGGCCCACTGTTTGAAAACGTTGAGGACCCCTGTCCTAGGGTATGATGCAGGGAATTTCATGCACAAGGGTGTTGGAACAGTAAAATTAACAGATTCTCATTTCAGAATCATAGAGTTGGAAGAGACCTCAAGGGCCACCCAGTCCAACCCCCAGGAACCCCCGTCACAGTATTTCCGACAGATAGCCATTCATCCTCTGCTTAAAAACCTCCAAAGAAGGAGACTCCACCACCCTCCTTTGTGGCAGCATCTTATTCCACTGCCAGACAGCTCTAATCGTCATGAAGTTCTTCCTAATGTTTGAACTGAATCTCTTTTCCTGTAGTTTGAGACCATTGTATCACATAACCAATGCACATTTTAGAGCTTTGTGAAGAGAAGGGCGGAGAATTCTAAAACGTGCACTTGAATCAATAGAGGCTTGTTTCCCCAGGAGAAATGGTTACTTTTGCATGGAACAGGAGGACAAGCAAACGGACGCATCTAATCTTTAAAAAGTTAACATTCTGAAAGACGAAGCTTTGGAGAGGGGTCGCCGTGTTAGTCTTCTCAAGAATCCCAGGCAAAAATCAAAGACAAATAAAACAGAACAAAAGATACAAAAGGCACAAAACATGTGGCACCTTGAAGACTAATATTCATATTTGAATGTCACGTTTCGTGGAAGAAGTGGGCATGTCCACAAAACGTGACATTAAAATATGAAAGTTTTAGTCTTTAAGGTGCCGCATGTTTTGTGCCGTTTGCATCTTTTGTTTTGTTTTCTTGGTCTTTGATTTTTGCCTAATGTTCTGAAAGTAATCAAAGGGAGATAGACCAGAGCTTCGGGGCTCAACCAATTCCCTTTCCTTCAATGTGCAATGCGCATGGCACATTAGTTGCCTTCGACATGTAGCAAACCTATGAAGGAGCGATCTCCAAAGTGCCTTGTCCAAAATGGTGCTGCTCAGTTGTTGCAACTCATCCCGTGCCTTCGTTTGGGAAGTCGGTTCATCTTGTATTTGTGACTTTCCTCTTTTCCTCTTGCCTCCCACCTTTCTCTTTTTCAGAGAATTCTGCTTTGTCATGATGTACCCTGAGAAACCTAGGTAGCATCCTAAAGAGCAGAGACATCACTTTGCCAACTAAGGTCCGGATAGTCAAAGCTATGGTTTTTCCAGTAGTGATGTATGGAAGTGAGAGCTGGACTGTAAAGAAGGCTGATCGTCGCCGAATCGACGCTTTTGAGCTGTGGTGCTGGAGGAGAGTCTTGAGAGTCTCCTGGACTGCAAAGAGATCAAACCTATCCATTCTGAAAGAAATCAACCCCGAATGTTCACTGGAAGGACAGATTTTGAAGCTGAGGCTCCAGTACTTTGGCCACCTCATGAGAAGAGAGGACTCCTTGGAAAAGTCCCTGATGCTGGGAAAAATCGAAGGCAAAAGGAAAAGAGGACGACAGAGGATGAGATGGTTGGACGGTGTCATCGATGCAACCAAGATGGATTTGACCAAACTCCGGGAGGCAGTGGAAGATACAAAGGCCTGGCAAGCTCTGGTTCATGGGGTCACAAAGAGTCGGACACGACTGAACGACTGAACAACAACAACCCTGAGAAAGACAGCCTCAGATTTGTCCTTTTTGCCTCCAAAGCCTCTGACCTGAATTGATCTAGGAACCATTTGTTTGCCTTTGTGGCACTCCAGGGTATCCGCAAAGCTCTTGTTGTCTTACCCGAGTGCAGTGTTTTGTTTTGTTTTAAAGTGTGCTACTGATATATAATTTGCTATTCGTACAATATAATTTACTAAGTTAAACAGAAAGAGTTTGGCCAGTATCAAAGAGAAATCAGTTTGCAGTGGAGCCCTGGTTCAGCATTGTCTCCGGAAAATTTGACCAACACAAATACAGGCTTTATATAAAAGAGAGGGGGAAAGTCAGCGCCAAGCTTATGACAGTCACATTCCAGGTATTTGTATACAGAGTCGTGCAAAATAGCAGGGGAGCTGTAAAGGCAGGGCAAATATTTGGCCTAGAAGGCAGCCAACCCAGTATTTCAAGGAGAAAGGCAAAAGTCCTACCAGATAATCACTCGTTAGACGGGGAACGTTAAGCTGTCAGCAAGAGTTGAGGCCAGGGGTTTTTGTCCGGCAGAGCAAGAGGTTGAGGGAAGGGAAATAAGCTGAGTATTAGGAAGGACAGGGGAATAATAACCCCTGGCCGGCCCTCTATTTGGAAGGACCCCCGGATACTCCAAGTGGAGATTACACATCCCCATCATGGCTTGTCACTAGAGATGGGGACGGAACGACCATTTTTTCGTTACCGTTCTCTGTTATTCGTTCTGTTACGTAACGGTACAAATAACGACGGTTGCGATGGGGCAGGCTCGAACCGAACAACCATGAAAATTTTCTTCAGTTCTGTTCGTTTCCGTTACTGGCATTGCACCACTTGCGCGATGAAAAATGGAGCAGGGGAGGGCAGCGAGAGGGGGCTGGGCCTGGTGGAGCCCCTTTGCCCCCTTCCCGCCGGAGCCAACGCGAGACTTTGCCGGTCTCGCCAGAAGAGACGGGATCCGAGCCCTTATGGGCTGGGCTCCGGGATCTCGGCCACGTGGCGAAGTGGCCACGGTGCAGCTGGCTTGGAAGCCGGAGTGGATGGCGTTGTTGGAGCACGGGGGGGGGAGTGCAGCGGCACCCCCACAGGTTTCCTGGGTTTAGGCCGAGGGGGGTGCGGGGTGGCGGTCTGCCGGGGCAGTGGCTCCTTGGGCGGAGTGGTTCCCGGGCAGAAGGGCCCCAGTTAGGGCAGCACTGCGCGGAGCTCCGGGGGTAGCGGCTCGACGGGGCTGGCGGACGGCACGGCGGATCAGTCCTTGGGGAGGAGGCCCAAGGGAGGGCGGCGCTCGGCGGTGCTCCGGGGGTGGCAGCCTGTTGGGGGTGGTGATCGGAGCAGCGCCCGGACCCAGGAGGGCTCCCCGTGGCTGCGGGATGGCTCTCCCAGGAGGCTTGCCCTGGCCTCGGGAGGGCTCCCCGCGGCCGCAGGAACGCTCTCCTGGCCTGCATGCCGCCGACTCCGGTGGCGACCGGCCCTGGGAGGGCTCCCTGCGGCCGCAGCTTGCCACACCCGAAAAACGAAGAATGGAAACGAAGCGGGCCCCGGGGCCCCCCAAAACGGAAACGGAACGAAGCGGACCCCAGGGCCTGAATAACGACCACAAAACACCATTTTGGCATTTCGTGCCCATCTCTACTTGTCACCTGTGATGAACTTTTCCTCCAGGAAACTGTCCAATCCCCCTTTGAAGGCATCCAGGCCAGATGCCATCACCACCTCCTGTGGCAGGGAGTTCCACAGACTAACAACGTGCTGGGCAAAAAAAAAATATATATTTTGTCTGTTCTCACTCTCCCAACCCTCAGTTTGAGTGGATGTCCCCTGGTTCTGGTATTTTGTGAGAGGGAGAGCATCCCTCTATCCACTTGACTCATGCCCTGCATTATTTTGTACGTCTCAATCACATCCCCCTCACCCTTATGACTTATTTTGCTGCCATCCTATATTTTTATGATATTTTATTGTTCCTTGGCTTATAATTTTGTGGTTCTATTTGTCTTTTGTTCGTGTTAAGCACATATTCTATTTGTTTTATGTTCTATGCTGTAAACTGCCCACAGTTGTTCTGGGAAAATTGGGCGGTCTATAAATATAAACAAAAATGCAAATAAATAAATAAATAAATTATGTGGCACAATGAACTGACAAGTCAAAATCTCCTAAACATCCTCAGTTTGTCTCTGTTGAGGGTATCAATTAATAAGAATATGAATCGACAAATGAGCAATTTTTGAATGAAACTTACAATTTGGTTTTTAATCCATGTCCATCTCTAGTTTGAAATGATCCTGAGCTGGTATTCAAAAGGAGTTCGGACCATCTCCTCCCAAACTCCTCCTGGCAGATGAGTCTACAACCTTTGCATTTCACATTTCTCTGCCACTCAGGGATATTCTGCTGCTGTTCAAGCAAGGGGTCCTTTCACTTCATAATTACTCATTCAAAATCATGCCCCCTGGTGGCCAGCACAGTAGTGCATAGGATCAGGCCTCCAGCACCATTCTTTTGGTCTGATTTACACACCAAGCGTGTCCTAGCCGAGCACTTGAGCCGTAGCTTCTCCTAGTAATTCAGTTCGTTAAGATGATATTTCTCTGATGAGTCTGAAAAAGATGCCTGGTTCAATTACAGCTGCCAGAAAACTCCATCCTCCATGCCTTTAACAGGATGTGGGACCTACAACAGTTTTCACTCTCCATCGGAAACAAGAGGAATCCCTTTCATTTTAGGGGAAACCCATGGAGGTGGACGGATCCATCCATGCTCCCAGCAGGTCCCAAAGTAAGACTAAACAAAAGAACAAAAAATTTACCCAGCGTGTTGTTAGTCTGTGGAACTCCCTGCCACAAGATGTGGTGATGGCATCTGGCTTGGATGCCTTCAAAAGGGGATTGGACAGATTCCTGGAGGAAAAGTCCATCACAGGTACAAACCATGAGGGAGATATGTAATCTCCAGGCTTAAAACTGGAGTATTTCAAGGGCCAGATGCAGGGGAGTGGTATCAGGAGACAGAGATCTAGTCTTGTGCGCTCCCGGACACATTTGGTGGGGCCGCTGGGAGATACAGGAAGCTGGACCAGATGGGCTTTGGGCCTGATCCAGCATGGCTCTTCGTTATGTTCATATCAAAGTTCTAGACACCACCACCACCCCCTCCTCTGTATCATTCATGAGCAGAACAGGTCTTTCTAGAAACTGAGAAAGCTTTCCAGCCCAGGAACCTCCTCGAAGTCCACAAGAAAGCAAAGAAAACAAGGTGCAAAGGCCAGAGCCAGCACATGGATGATGATTGCCTGGGCCTCCCCTTCGGAAGTCCTGCCGCTCTTTCTCCTCTGTTGCCACTCCAAAAACAGCACGGCTGGGCATGAAGCAAGGGCAAGAGGGCTTCTCCTCAAGGCCCCATTAATGTCATTAGCTCCTTTCCAATTTGCTTCCCTTTCCGGAGGCAGCGGTGGAAAAACAGTCCCCTCCGCCACTCTTCATTTGCCTCTCCGAGACTTGGCCGACTGAAGCTGAGCTTTCGGCCTCTCTCTCTCTCTCTCTTTCTCTTCTTTCTCCACGTCTAATAACAGGAAGATAAGCCCTTCCCTCTCTTTTCATCTCCCCACCTTCTCCCCCACTTTGACGGTGGGTTTGGGGCATGGAAAAGAACACCGCCTTCCGCTACAGGAAGGCCGCCCCAGAGAGGTCACCGCCTGTGATTCCCCTCCGCCATTATGGACACAATGGCCCACCTGGCATTCAAAGAGGAGAAACCCTTTTCCCGTTGAGAGGAGAAAGGTGTGAGAGAGAACAGCGGGAAATGGAGGGCAAGGCGGTATTGTTCGAAGCCGCCCTGTGGGAGCGGGGTGGTCTCCTTCAGCACCTGCGCAAAGGGGTGGTAGCGGTGTCAGCAGTAGCCACAGGTCACCGGAGTCGGAGCTGGAAGCCAAACCAGCAGCCAAGAGAAGAGACCAGAAGCATATGGCGAACAAAGCCTTGGAAAGATTTGTGCGGAGCCTGGGAAACGGAAGCCCGGCACTTTCAGAAGGTAGTGGAAGGATGGCCTTCTGCTCTCCGGCCTTTGGTGTGCCCACGCACGGTGTTTGAAATCACTTCTGACCAGGTGACGCAGGACGGCCCTGAGTGGATCGCTTCACAAGTTTTCCCCAAAGGGAGACGACCCACAGCATCTGGTGATCTCTCCGGAACCACCTGTTCTTGGATGACAGGCTTTTGTGTCGTATGTATGTTCCCATGCCATCCTGAGGACATTTTGGCCCCCAAGAACCGCACGCTATGGTAGGCTTTGCCACGGGACATCTAGGGCTCAGAATGATTCCCTTTTTTGGACTACAACTTCCAGGAAGCACTGGCGACACGTGGTGGCCGGCTGGAGGAAGAATTCTGGGAGTTGTGGTTCAAAATTGTAACATTTCTGAGCTCAGTTTGTCACCCGCTAAGAGGAAGGCAGGTGGGGCTTATCAAAACAACAATAGTCAGATCAATAGGTTGTGTGTGTGTGTGTGGTTTGCACAACTGATGCCACTGTGGCCAGCTGCAGCTCACTGATGCAGTGCCAGGATGCAGTTCGACTGCACAATGTGACCTGACAAGAGATGTGCCCTGGCACCACATCAATTTGCTGCAGGCAACCACAATTACGGTAGCTGCAGCAAGTCGCAGGAAGGCGGATTTCAGCTGAGTGTCAGGAAAAAACTTCCCAACTGTTAGAGCAGTACAACAACAGAAGCAATTACTTCAAGAAGTGGCGAGTGCTCCAACACTGGAGGCTTTCAAGAGGAATCTAGACAACCACCTGGCAGATATCCTATCTGACTTGTATTCCTTGAGCAGGGAGATGAACCCAATGGCCACTTCCAACTTCATGATTCTATACTACTGTTCCATGAACATCTGGCCAACTTCTCTAATTTCCTCTTGCAGCCCCGCTAGGAAAAACGCATCTGATTGCCTGCCACAAGTGGCAGCCACGAACTGCAGAATTTGAACTGTGGTTCAGTCCAGGCGGTGGGTTTGGAAAATGTCACCTCTTACTCCTTTCTCCAAAACTAAGGAATAGGGAACGGTAAAAAGAAGAAGACCCAGACTGTTTAAGGGTTTTCGAAAAGTATCCGTTGTCATTGATGGTGCATTGTGTCATCTGGAGAAAGTGGAAGAAAAGATTATCATCGGTGACCAACAATGGACTTATTGGAGAACATGAAGGTTGCCTTTTGGATAACAAATCCCAAGACCTTGCACCCTACCTAACCTGGACATTGTCCTTTGATCACAACCAGCCATCACAACCATTGCTACTGTAAGCCTCAGAAGGTTGTGTCTTTCATATTTGAATGGGAAAGTAGTTGGGTTCTGAGTCGCAAGTCAAGTCCAAGCCATTGAAAAAGCCCCAGCCAAGTCACCTGCAACAGCATTTATTTATTTATTTATTTGTTTGTTTGTTTATATATCGCCCATCTTCCAGAGGAATTATGGGCAGTTTACAGCGGTCATAAATTACAAGGTATATAATTTCGTGGAACCTTAAAGACGATCTGGTTTTATTCAGCATGAACTTGCGTGGAGTGTGGTCCATTTCTTTGGATCCACCAGGGCAAAGCTGAAGAACAATTCTGAGGCATTCAAACAGGCAAACTGTGGGCCGTCACAACTTCTACCAGACAAAACCAGCTCATCTTTCAGGTGTCACCAAATCACACACATCTGCTTCAGAAACACACTGGCTGCTGGTGACGCTGACTGACCACTGGCTGGTGCAATCTGAGACCCGTTTGCTTCTTCCAGACGAACTCAACTTCAGATCTGCTCGTATTTCTGTTCTGCTTTTCCAGGCCAGCCCTATGTAAAACACGCCATCATGGCTATTCCATCTGGAAATGACTAGACTAGACCCTGGAACAGCTGGGGTCATGTCCAACCTCACAGCCTCAAAAAACGAAGCACAACATTTGTCTTCTGAAATGTGGCAAACTGCACTGCGCATGCGCTATGATCCACAGGATTTCAAGTTCATGCCTTCTCCCCTAAGTTATGTCTGAATTACGGTCCCTGCCTGCCCCCAACTTCTATATTCACCATTTTTGTGGATGAATTAAACCATATACTGTGTGTGTGTGTGTGTGTGTGTGTGTGTGTGTGTGTGTGTTTAAAAACCTCACTATCTGCAAAATCACTATCTGTTGATTCACTTACCCACTGCTTGAAAATAGTCTATTAAAAAACAACAACAACACAGGGCTTTTAACCAGAACTGGCCACTAAAAGGAGCAAGAGACCATGCCGTGTTTAGCGTTTGATCACTTCCACGGTTTTCAGCATCCACGGGGCAGGGGACTTGGAACCAATTATCCGTGGATATCACAATCCTACTGCCTTATCTTCTGAAACAGCAAAGCTTTTTGTATATACCGGTATACAGAGAGAGCAAGACAGAGAGAGAGAGAGAATCTCCATTCTGCACCTCTTTTCATCCTTCAAGGTGAATGACGTGGTTATTATATAAGTGCAAAAATTCGTGCTAGCCTTTCATTGGCACATATAATTAAGCTTTATGGAGTTCCCTTGGGAAAACTGGCACAGTTTATAAACAAACATACACACATACATACAAACAAACAAACAATAAATAAATAAATAAATAAATAAATAAATAAATAAATAAATAAATAAATAAATAAAACCGTGTTCCCACAACCTTCCCTCCCAATCAGTCTCTCTCTCTCTCATTCTCCATGGCTTTCTCACCACCTAGAGTAAACGGTAAGCTCTGTGGAAACAGACCCTTATGGCTCTTACGTGCTCAGATTTATCAACGACATGGGAGCGGTTGTAGGGAAACGAAAAATAAATGAACAAGCATGTGGGCAAAGCTCTGTATTGCCCCAACTTAAAAAAAAAAAAAAAACAGTTTCTCTCTCACACACGCATGCACCTTTACTAGACATGAAATTTTAACTGTGCTGTGTTTAGCTTCCTAGCTAGCGTGAATTTGGTTTAAATCAAGCTGCTTTTATTTAAAAAGATTCTTTTTTCCCCATTTAAATTTTACAAAAAATCATTTGAAAAAAAATCATTTTCAGGTTGTTATTTTTTAATCATTGACTTTTATCTGCCTTACTTCTAGCTCATCTGGCCAAGTGTCTGAATTCATCAGAATCATGCTCTGATTACTAAATCACTACTACTTTCACCTGATAAAAACACATAAATATATATGCATACTTTTTCATATACTTGCCCCTGCATCAAAACGCAAGTCATGGCTACATGCACATGGATAGGAATATACTGAAGCTGATGGATGAGGAGACAACATACCTAACCATACTGTACATATATATACAGTATATGATTATATATCATGTCACTGTTGGCAAATCAATGGCACAGGTGCCAAAGGTGGCACTCAGAGTCCTTTCTGTAGGCACCCAACATCACCCCTTCACAGCCACCTGTATTCAGGTTAAATGGCTGTATGAGCACTTTGCGAAAAATTAGAATAATAGAATCATAGAATCATAGAGTTGGAAGAGACCTCATGGGCCATCTAGTCCAACCCCCCTGCCATGCAGGAACCCCCACCACAGTATTTCCGCCAGGTGGCCATCCAGCCTCTGCTTAAAAACCGTCAAAGAAGGAGACTCCACCACCCTCCTTGGGGGCAGCATATTATTCCACTGCCGAACAGCTCTAACTGTCATGAAGTTCTTCCAAATGTTCAAATGGAATCTCTTTTCCTGTAGTTTGAAACCACTGCCCCGAGTCCTAGTCTCTGAAGCCATGGAAAACACACCTGTTCCCTCTTCAATATGACATCATTTCAAATATTTAAACATAGCTATCATATCCCCTCTCAGTCTTCTTTTTGAAAGGCTAAACATTCCCAGTTCCCTAAGCCGTTCTTCATAAGACATTTCTTCCAGGCGTTCTGAAATCACAGTTTGGGCACTCAGTCTCTAAAAGGTTCACCATCACTGTCATATGTCATACATTGCAAGCCCTATATCAAATACATAGTCATATACACATGAACACATATCATTTTGTAGTAGTAGAAGGAGCAGCCTTACTATGCAAGGAATAATAGGTAAAAACAAAATTAAACAGAATAAAAAATAAAAAAATAAAAGAACAAACAAAAAAGACAAAAATGTTATGTGTTTTTTTTTTAACGTGGGCTTTTGCGGACAAGTCCACTTCGTCAGACTCGAGAGAAAGAGATTTAAAGTTTTAGAGGTCACTAATTCATCACCCAGCTTTCCCCTTTTTACAACTGAAAATTTGGAGATGGTAGCGAGCTAAAACCACAAAGGAAAGAAGAAACAGAACGTATTTTGAATTGCCCCTCGATCCCACAACCCTCCAGGAAAATGTGAATTAGAAATTGTACGAAAGAGCGATTGCAAACCCTTAGCCTGCAAGCAGCCTGGGAGGAAAGACCCGGGAGAGACGGTACCTTCTCAGATGAAGCAGTAAAACAACAAACCGCTCCAGGCAGTGTGGAGGAGAAAGAGTTTCCTACTCAGAGCATTCATTCACAGCTGGAGGGTAAGCCCGATGTGGCAGGGAAAGCAGGAGGCTGGATGTGAAATGAGCCCCTTTGTCTTCCTGGAGGTGTTTACATAGATGTCGGTGACACCCCCCCCTTCCCATGAGGGGGGCTGGAAGAGTCTATCTCTTGGCCTGTCCAGACGCAAGAGAAGGGGTTGGTGCGTTTCAGCTGACAGGTGTGGGGATTACAGATCCTACACCCTGGGACCACAGGAGGTGGTGATGGCATCTGGCCTGGATGCCTTCAAAAGGGGATTGGACAGATTCCTAGAGGAGGAAAAGTCCATCCCAGGTGACAAACCATGATGGAGATGTGTCATCTCCAGGTTTAAAACCAGGGTACTTCTAGGGCCAGATGCAGGGGAGTGGGATCAGGAGACAGAGATCTAGTCTTGTGCACTCCCAGATGCATCTGGTGGGGCCACTGTGAGATACAGGAAGCTGGACTAGATGGGCCTTTGGCCTGATCCAGCAGGGCTCTTCTTATGTTCTTATGCAATGTGGGGGTACAGCTTGGAGGGGTCGATTTACCGGGGCCAGGTCACTTGGGGAATCCTGAGAGCTAAAATTAGGAAAGTAACTTTTCCATAGGCGAGGCACACAGTGGGATTAAACGGGAGTGCCACGGGTGAAGCAGAACTTTGGAGGGTTTTGACACCTGACGTCAAAAGACCAAATGGCACTGCTTTCTTTCCCTGGATGTTGTGTTTCCTTCTGCGACATTTATCGTGTTGTGACAATGTGGTTGGGTTTTAGAATAAAGTATCTAGATTCCCTGGATGGGGAGAGGGGTAGAAACCCGAGAGTGAAGCCTTCACCACCAGCTGTGCTGGCTGGTGCTTCTGGGAGTTGCAGTCCAAGAACACCTTGGTGACCCAAGGTTGGGAACTAGAGGTGGGCATGAAACAGAAAACCCATGGTTTGGGGTCGTCTGTTTTGGGCCCACACTTGGTTCATAAGAAGAGCCCTGCTGGATCAGGCCAAAGGCCCATCTAGTCCAGCTTCCTGTATCTCACAGCGGCCCCACCCGATGCGTCTGTGAGCGCATAAGACTAGATATCTGTCTCCTGATCCCACTCCCCTGCATCTGGCCCTAGAAGTACCCTGGTTTTAAGCCTGCAGATGACACATCTCCATCATGGTTTGTCACCTGGGATGGACTTTTCCTCCAGGAATCTGTCCAATCCCCCTTTTGAAGGCATCCAGGCCAGGTGCCATCACCACATCCTGTGGCAGGGAGTTCCACAGACTAACAACGCGCTGGGTGAAAAAAAAATTCTGATATGAATTTTAAAAAAATTTGTACAAACCCAAGCCAATCCGAACTGGTTTAGGTTGACTTACTGGGAGGCGGAGGCAACAGTGGTGGTGAGTGATCCTGGCCCCGGCAGCAAGGGCTTTTTGAGGCTCTGGCCTCTCTGGCCTTGGTTTTTTTAAAAAATTATTTTCTTTATTTTAGAGCACCGACCTGGCCACTCCTGGGGCCGGGTCAGCACTCATTTTTTATTTTGTTTTGTTTTGTTTTGTTTTGTTTTGTTTTGTTTTATTTTATTTTATTTTATTTTATTTTATTTTATTTTATTTTATTTTAATTGGCTTTTAAAAGTCCCCAGCCGGGGGCTTTTTGAGGCGCTGGCTTGGGGCCAGCATCTCTACAGGTCTACATTCTCGCCAGGACCAGGAGGACTGCAGCGACGAGGGCAAGGTAGGAGGCGGGTAATGAAAAACGAAGTGAATGAAATGGAAAATTTCCATTTTGTTTTGTTTTGTTTCTCTTTGATGGGTTGGTTAGCTAATGAAACTAATAATGAATAATGAGACGAATTAAAAGTTCATTTCGTGCCCATCTCTATTGGGAACCACTATTCTAGAAAATTGTAAATGCTCTGAATGGAGCCGTGGAAGTTAAAATGGAATCAAATTGCTACAGCTGTGTAGTGTCAATCTACTCCAGGTGGCTGTAGAGGAAACAGCGTCCACCTGTAGTTTGAAACAGTACCAGTGGCTCCTTTAGACCTTCATTCTCCTGTGTGGTTAGAGGCAGGGACTAGAGATGGGCGCAAACTTCGGTTTGAAGGTTCACCCCACTTCGTAAAAGCACAGGCGCTGTTGCTCCTCTCCCCCACCAATCAGCCACTCACTAGGCTCAGCTTGCTTGCTTTTCCCACCTGCAGGGCTAATCTCCCAGTCATGAGCAAGAACATAGGGCTTCTCTGCCTCACCTTTTTGTCTGAGTGGGAGAACAGCCCATAGGACAGGGCAGCGCAGCCTGAGCCGTTGCCAAGACTGGAAGATCAGTTGAGGAAATGAGGGGAGGGGGCACGCTGCGCCTGGGGAGTGGCTGATGAGCCCCAGAGGAGGCAGGGGAGGCTCTACCACTTATGCTTCCATCTTTACAAAGAGGGATAGGCCTCCGAACCAAAGTTCGTGCCCATCTGTAGTAGAGAGACCCAAAGCAGCTTTCACCTTGTGCCTGTCCAAACCTGAAATAGATCAGGGGTGGGTGGGTGAGAGTCTCTGTCTTCTCGTAATGCAGGGACATGAGCACATAAAACCGCAACGCAGCAAACAATTCCATAGCGTTATCAGGGGGAATCAAGAGTTCGAGAGTTCGAGAGAGAGAGAGAGAGAGAGAGAGAGAGAGAGAGAGAGAGAGAACACAGGTTGGTAGAACCTGCAGGCAACAAGACCAGGTAGGACCACCCATTAGAGTTGGCCAATGAGTCCCTCGGACAGTGTTACAAAAGGGTGTTAGACAAGCAACACATGTTATAGGGACCTCTCCCTTTATAGGCATGGGTAGCCAAGGAGGGACAGGAGAGGTGTCATTCTCTTAAAGGGGATAAAGCGCCAACTCTTCCCTGCAAATAGCTTCTCAATGGTGCCGAAATCACGTCAGCCTTCAGAAGGCATGATTCGAGCAATCGTCTCCTGCTTCAGACTAAAGAGAAATCCGAAAGGAAGAATAGGGTTTTTTTTACCCTGAAGACCAACCGCAAAAACACAGCCAAGCTAACACACAAAAGGAAATATTCCTGCTATGGTAATCAGATGCAACCAACCCTTTTAAAAAAAACTCCCATAAAAGATGTGTTAACCTCAGTAGCAAGAAGTAACTTGGGTGCAGCTGGATGGAGCTCTGTATGGAACAGTACAGTATCTGCCTTTGTCTCCCCCCCCCTCCGTTTTGGTTTTTTTATTTTTTTTATTTTTGTATGCTCAAATATCCAGCTATTAATGCAAGATCAAACGGCAAACAGAGAAAACTGTCTTTATTCCAGGAGTGCTGAGTCCAACTTATGACCTTATGAATAATACTGTATTGCCGGTGGTGATTCTCAATAATTCTATGAAAAGCACCAAGACCTGATTCGGTGTGTCTTTCAGGAGCTTCTGACCAACGTTCGCCAAAGTTGTTGTTGTTGTTGATGATGATGTTGTTGTTGTTGATGATGATGATGATGATGGGCTTGTTTCCCAAAAAGCCTGCAGAGCCTGTTGAATGAAACTGAACAGGAACAGACCTGAGCAGCAACGGTACGTTCCCAGCTCATACCACCCTTGTGGCTCTTAAGAACAAGGGGCAGGCGAGGAAGTGGGGCCACTGAAATGCCCGCTCCCAGTGGTTTAGGGCCCTAGCTGTTGGGAGTTCAATTCCCCTGCTGTGCCTCTTTGAGACCGGCTGGACTTCATGACCCGTGACATCTCTTCCTGCTCTGCAGTTCCAAGATTATCCTGGAAATGTAAAATTAAACCCTGGAAACCCTGGTGTGCTTCAGTATGAATATCCTTCTTCATTCACTCAAGGCGTGATCAACCATGAGACGACACCGATTAAGCAATCTATACAGCTGAGGAAGATGATAAAAGAGCAGGCGCTTTGTTGTTCCAGCAGAAGAAAAACAGACTGTCCCAGTAAACTCAAGGCAGTGAATAAGAAAAGCAAATAACAGGTCCTTTGTTATGTTGTTTGCTCCTTTGTTGTTTGTATCCGTGTTTGGGATGGTTGATGACTTTTCTCCTGCCAGCATTGGCTTCCCCTGGTGCTCTAGGATCCCCTTGCCAGGGGTTCTTTAAGGCCATAAAATCCAACCCCCCCCCCGCTCAAGGCAAGATTCCAAATCAAAGCAGTTCGGACAGGGGGTTGTCCCATTTGCTCTCCAATGCTTCCAACGTCTAAGCCAGTGGTTCTCAACATCTGTGGGTCCCCAGATGTTCCTGGACTGCAACTCCCAGAAGCCTCCGCCACTCGCTGTGCTGGAAGGGGTTTCTGGGAATTGCAGTCCAGGAACATCTGGGGACCCGCAGAGGTTGAGAACCACTGGTCTAAGCGTTCACCACCTCCCGCTGAGGTCATCAGTTCTGTCGTCGTACTCTTCTAACAGCCAGAAAGTTTTTTTCCTGATAATCATCCTAAATCTGGCTTCCTTGCCAGATTTAGGATGATTATCATGTCCTGAACTCCGGGATGATCCAGAAAGAACATATCCTGTTCCTCCTTTGTAGGACTCCCTTTCAAATCATTGGAAAGTATTTCCTTATCTCCCCTCAGCCTTCTTTTATCCAGGCCAAATGTGTCCAGTTCTTCCTAGGCAGGGCTTCGTTTTCCCTTCCCAAGATCACCCTTAAGTTGCTTCCTCTGGACTTGCTCCAGTTTGTTGGCATCCATCTCAAAGTGTGGGTGTCCAGAATTGGGCATAGTACTCAGGATGAGACCTCTCACCCATGATCAATGGAGTAGACTAGAGTACTTCATGGGGTGTGGAGACTATGCTTCTGCTAATGCATCCTAAAATTGCATTGGCCTGTTTTGCTGCCACACTGCACTGTTGGCTCATGTTCAGCCTTTGATCTGTAACAATTCCAAGATTCCTTTCTGGCGGTTACTTCATATCCCGTTTGTCCCTCCTTGCTGTCCCACTTGGGACCGGTACAAAAAAAACTTACTTCACGTCCATAGTGTGACAGCAAAAAGTTGTCTTGAGTCTCTCGACCATGCCCCCGGAACTGGGAAGAGAGTGTGACAAGCCGTACCTGCCCCTGGGCTGGGGAATTCTCTTGTCACGGTTGGTTCCCAGTTCCTGTTCCGAGACAAGGGACCATGTGGTAACAACTGTCACGCAACAACCAGTGTCCACCTAGTGGTCAGCGGCTGAAGCGGCATTCAGCATTCCTATGAGAAACACCACGCAGCACAAATGTTTATTAAAGAAACTACTGAAAATTCTGCAGCATTGCCATGTAAATCCTGGAAGACCAGTAAATTGAAATATCAAAAAAGTTTTATTTACGATATTTTAAAAGGGGGTTAAGAAAGCAAGACAAATTCAGAATTTGTCATGGAACAAGACCGTGAAGTAACAGTTGTCACAAGACAAGTAATCACGCCCATGAGGAAACGGAAACAGGGACTGAACAGGGACAAAACTATGTGACCGCAAACAATGCTGTCATGGTACAAACGTAATTGCGGAACACGGTAGGACGTGAAGTAACCGCCTATGTCAATTTTGAGGACTGTGAATGTCACCCGCTTCCTCCAATCACCCACCCACCAAAGAAAGAGGGGGTGGAGCAAAGAGGAGTCCAGCCCCTAAAACTCTTGAAAAGCGTTTTGGAGATCGAAACTGGGGTTCCTCCATCTTTGCCCAAAGACGTCCTTTGCTAAGATAAAGGCCTTCCCGCCCTCCTCCTCACCGGTTGTCCCAGCCCAATGGAATTTGCGTTTCAGCAGAAAAAAAGAAAAAATAATAACTGGAAAGAAAGAATAGGCAATAATCCCTTATATGTCATCATCGTTTCCACCAACAATGGAAGGGTCAGTTCCTGTGAGACAGACACGACGGCCGGCATTTCAATAGCTGGAACTAGGTGTAACTCGGGGAGCCGAGTTATGAGTCAAAGCCTTAGCAATTCTGAGTTCGTGAAAGAGGGCCGTTCCGTCTTTTAATGCGCTGGACGGCAAGCAGGAAATGAGCATCCCCGTCCTCAAAGCAACATGATGGCTGGCCCTCTCTTCCTTTAATTTTCCAACCGGCAGCTGGAAAATTCACTTCTTGGCCTGTGCCTTTGGCCAGTTGAAAACAGGGCTGCTTTGCTTTGGCCAAGGGTGAGATCGACAGAAAGGCCTCATCCTGCCTCACCTGGATTAATTCAAGACTCGTAGAATCATAGAAGCATGAGAGTTGGAAGAGACCTCAAGGGCCATCCAGTCCAACCCCCTGCCAGGCAGGAACCCCCATCGCAGTATTTCCGACAGATGGTCATCCAGCCTCTGCTTAAAAACCTCCAAAGAAGGAGACTCCATTACCTTTCTTTATGGCAGCATCTTCCACTGCCGGACAGCTCTGTCATGAAGTTCTTCTTAATGTTCAAATGGAATCTGTTTTCATAGAATCATAGAGTTGGAAGAGACCTCAAAGGCCACCTAGTCCAACCCCCTGCCATGCAGGGACCCCCATCATAGGACTCCTGACAGATGGCCATCCAGCCTCTGCTTAAAAACCTCCAAAGAAGAAGGAGACTCCACCACCCTCCTTTGGGGCAGCATCTTTCACTGCCGAACAGCTCTAACCATCAGGAAGTTCTTCCTAATGTTCAAATGGAATCTCTTTTCCTGTAGTTTGAGACCATTGCCCCGAGTCCTAGTCTCTGAAGCCATAGAAAACAAACCTGTTCCCTCTTCAATGTGACATCCTTTCAAATATTTAAACACAGCTATCATATCCCCTCTCAGCCTTCTTTTTGTAAGGCTAAACATTCCCAGCTCCCTAAACCGTTCCTCGTAAGACATTTCTTCCAGACCTTCAACCATCCCGGTCGCCCTCCTCTGGACCCGCTCAAGATTGTCAACGTCCTTTTTAAATTGAGGCGCACAGAACTAGACACAGGACTCCAGGTGGGGAACTCAGCACTGGCAGCAGTGACTGTACTACTGCATCCCAGGTGTGACTCCCCAGCGTCCTTAACCACAATCTCAGAGCTCTGTCACCAGTTCAGAAATGGGTTTTCAAAAAAAAACAAACCCTCTTGCTAATTGCTCTGTGGGTGACCTGATGTTGAGCAAGGTCTGTTACCCCCAACTCACCTGTCTTTGTTTTCATTGATTTATTGTCCTTAAAATATGTTTTCCCTGCCTTTCTCCTTAAAAAAGGACCTAAGGTTGCAACACTGAAGGACAATATTTAAAAGATAAAAACAGTAAATATACAAATATTTTTTAAAATGTCAGACAAATACCATGCTTAAAAAACAGTAGATAGATGCAACGCCAAAGCACCTTCAAAGCATTAGAGATATAACAAACCCATTTTAAAACGCCCATTCAGGCAGCTGGTTGATGAGGGGAAGCCTGCCTGAAGAGTATGGTCTTTGCATGCTCATAGAAGGTCAGCAAAGATGGGGCCAGCCGGGCCTCCAGTGGGAGGGAGTTCCAGAGTCTTGGTTTCAATTCACCCCAGTGTGAATAGGCTGCTTAGAGGGACAGTGGCTGGTGTGTGAACAAGTCATGCCTCTGAACCCCTTCTCATTAAGCATGGGTTGTTAGCAGAAGTCTCCCTGGTGGAGGTGTGAAGTGGGTCCTTATTTTTCTGAAACGTAGAGGATGAATTGGAGGTCTCCTACCAACCTTCCTCAGACTGAAGAAGCTACTTGGATTAAGCATTTCAAAATTTTCGAAATAGCAAGAAAAGAAGTCCAGTTGCCATGACTCAACTTCTGGTTATTAGAGCATGTTCAAATGTTTTAGCAAGCATGTGGAAGAATGCAAACCTCTCAAATCCTTCTCTGATGCTAGCCGCGGACTTACAGGCATCATGAAAAGACCAGAAAGCACTGTTCATTCTTCTTTAATGTATTATGATTGCCTTTGTATTGTCATGGGAAGATGAAGACATACCTGGGACAGTCAACATTGCGAGCCCAAAGTAACATGGCTGGCTTTATGCATGGTACATGGCTTCCCTTGCTGGAGGAAAACAGGAAATCTATTGCCCTGCCTCAGGTAGTGTCTCGACTCGAGTGGCGCTGCTATCTGTGCATCGGTAAATAGACAAATGCTATGAAAGGAACATCAGTGTCCAGCACATCCTGTTGTCCAAACAGAAGCAGATCATAATGGTCTACTCTTAAGAACTCCTGGTTGGATAAGAGATGGGAGGTGGTGAAGAAAGAATGGAAGTACGAAAGCTCAAGGTCTTGACTCAACAATTCAAGAATTCCCAGACACTTCTGTCTCTTGATGTGGGAAGAATGGTAGCGGCCATCAAGATACTCTTTCTTGGTCACTTCTTAGGGGCTTCCTGACATCGGGTGGGGAGTCTTAAAAGATGGAGCCCTCAGTATTTTCTGGCCCTACGTACTCCTACGCCATTTGTACATATGTGCACACAGGACTTTAGAAGGAACCATACAACATGCATGCCATGGGTGAGATCCCTGGACCCGGAGACCTGGAGCTGTGAATGCCACCCCTTTCCAGAGCTCCTGGTGAACCTATTTCCTCACTCTCCTTGGACACAATAGGGTCCCCTGAAGATATCGAAGGATGTTGGCTAGTCACTTGGTCCAAGTCTAAGCCTTCAGCCCCAAGTCCCAAATCTGGGTGTTGGATCCCAAGTCTGTATTAAAAACTAGCTTCCCCTCCCTCACCACCCACCCACCCAGGAAAAAAAAAGAATGGGGTGGGTGGGTTCTGAGTCATGAGTCATGACAAAGTCATGGGGGACGGGGGAGTAAAAACCTGAGTGGAGACCAAGTTGAGTCCGAGTCAAGTCTGGCTTGACAGCAAATTGCACAACTCAAGTTGCCATCCATGGAGATCCTAGACTCATAGCATAGTGACGTTGGAAGGGAACTACAAGGCCATCAAGTCCACCACCACCCCCATACTCCAGGCAGGAATCCAAACCAAAGGAGACCTGCCAGGTGGTTCTTGGAGGCATTGGTTCCGTTCTCGTACTGCTCTAACAGTTAGGATATTTTTCTTGATATTTAGCTGAAAGCTGGGTTCTCATAACTTGGGCCCATCGTTGTGCATCCTGCACTCTGGAAAGATCGGGAAGAGAACATATTCCTCTGTATGATGGCCCTTCAAATATTTCAAAAGGGCTCTCCTATCTCCCCTCGGTCTTCTTTTCTCCAGGCTAATCATGCCAAATTGTTTAGGTCTTTTGTCATAAAGCTTGGCTCCCTCATCATCCTTGTTGTCCTCCTCTGAACCTGTTCCAATTTCTCAGCATCTTTTTGGAAGAGCAGTGTCCAGAACTGGACACTGTACTCAAGCTAAGCTGTTCTGCTTATATACCGCTGCATACCACTTCAAGAGCTGCCTAGATACCCTAAGCACATCTGATCTCACCTGATTTCAGAAGCTAAACAGGGTTGGCCCTGGTTAGTACTTGGATGGGAGACCACCAGGGAACTACCAGGTGCTGTAGGCGCCTGGAGTAGGAACTGGCAAACCACTCCAGGATTCCTGCCAAGAAAACTCCATGGACATGGGGTCACAAAGAGTCGGTCACAACTGTAATGACATAACACACACACACACACACACACACACACACACACACACACACCACTTCAAGTACTCTCTGGGTGGTTTACAGTTTAATTACAGTATGCAGGCTACACATTGCCCCACCAGCAAGCTGAGTATTCATTTTAACGACCTCAGAAGGATGGAAGGCTGAGTGAACCTTTGAGCTGGCTACCGGGGATTGAACCCCAGGTCGTGAGCAGAGTTTTACCTGCAGTACAGGCATTTAACCACTGCGCCACGAGGCTCTCTAAGAGCCTTTTCACACAACCCCTAAGATCCGCTGGCCACTTAAATTCGGACCAGAGATTTTGGGGGTTTGTTGCTGTTCCTGTGTTCCCACCCCTCCACACTCCTGGCTGCTGGCTGCATGAGGGGAGGGAGAAAAAAAGAAAGAAAAGAATGCCGGCTTACCTCCGTTCTGCCGGTCTCGCTCTGTTCCCGGCAGCATTCAGATCTCTTAAAGGGGCGGGGGGCAAAACAACAACAAACAGAAGCGAGGAGAGCCTGGCACCCACTACGTTAGATCCGCATCAGGGATTTTTCACCCCCGGAGAGCAGGTACTTGAAAAGTGCGCGGGGACGCGCTTAGGTGGGCGTGGTCGCACTTAATTTTCAGTAAACCCCGGAGCTGGTGGGGAAACAATTTTAAGCTCCGGAGCTGGGATCCATTTGCCGCGGAGTTTAGGGGTCGTGTGAAAAGGCTCTAAGGCCCAACCAGTGCTGAATAGAGGGGAATCTCCCACCTGAGGGTGAGTTCTGATCAGCTTCCTGAGCCAGATGAGGTGTCAGTGGGATGACAGAACACCGGGGGGGGGGGGAATCAATGAAAGGAACCAGGACGAGTCCGGTCAGCAGGGCAGGGAAGAGCACGGAAGCCCTCCAGTGATGGCAGGGAGTCTGGAAGCATGGGGTCTGCTTTGGCCAACGGTCTTGCCCTCTCATCAGCGAACGGGCGGCAACCTCCGTGTTCACGCCCATTGCTGAGCGCACCCTGGATGCCTCCGCAAGTCCGCATGCCCACAGGAACAGTTGCCTGCATCCTGACACCCCTCCTTTGGTCAGCCTTGACCCCCGGCTGCAAATATTTGTTTTGGCTCGCCAGGCCGAAGTCTCCCCCTCATCAGGAATGAGAACAACAATGCCGGCTTTTCCTTTCTTTTCTTTTCTGAAATACCTCTCTCTCTCTCTCTCTCTCTCTCTCTCTCTCTCTCTCTCTCCCCACGCCCGGCCGTCACCACATCCCTCAGCCCCAAACGTCTCCGGTGCCAAAAACCTTGCCTCATTTGATGTCGATCCAACCTTCTCGTGCAAACTTCCCTTAAAAAACGGGGCCTCCTGTTCCTACTTGGACGCCCTTTGAGCAATTTAATTTCATTTTATTGTTTTCTGGCCTGGATTCTTTCCTTGTTCGCTTGATTTGCCAAGTGAACAAGGAAAGAATCCGGGACAGAATAAAGGAGGGAAATAATAAAATGAAATTGCTAAACGGGTGTCCTTCAACTGTTGCGGTACAAAGCCTGTCGTCGCTTATGGGTTGTTGCTGTTTTTAAGTTATGTATTCCTCAGCTCCTTTTAGTTCTGTATTCTCACTGCTGTCAGCTTAAATGCCGCCTTTTTAATTGTTGCAAACTGCCTTATGTCCTTTTTTTGGGGGAGAGAGGCGGGATATTAAATAAATAAATAAATAAATAAATAAATACCCACCCAGCACCTTTTAGCTTCACTGCCTGGGGATGAATGGATATATAATCCACCACATCTGGAATTTACCAATTGTTTTGTTTTGTTTCTGAAGGGAGGGGAGGAGAATTGCATTTAGAAAGCTCCAGCTTCAATGTTCCTATTTTAAAAGGGGAAGGCACTGAAGCAGAAAAGAGAGAAAACTCACTTCAGGTATTTAAACACACCTGCCAAATATAAGTGTTGGTAAATACATAAAGGGCACTTTTGATCAAGAATCTGAAGACTTCTGGGACACAGCTTGAGGCAAATCTTTAAACTGGAATGGACGTTCCTCTCCTTGCAATGGTTTGCAAAAATGCAATTTTTTGGCAGAAAACGAGCAACCTAGATGGGCCATTGCTGAGTAATAGGAACTCCTTGCTTTTATATAAAAAAAAGAACTGAACCATCACTTACTCTTCAGCTGGCCAAACTTTTGTGGCGTTCTCCAGACACCATCTGGCAAACGGCCTTTCAACCGCAGAAAGTGCTCCTGCCGAAATGCGGATGCCAAAAAATCTCTAAAGCCCTAGGAATCCTCCACCACGAAAGAACGATCAATTCGCCCAGCGAATTTCGAGCAGTCAAAAGTTCTCCCCACACGTTCCAAAATATGGGGGTGCGACTGTCAATCTGACTACTTCGATCACGTCCAAGACACCCTTCCGCTCCTCACTGCTCGTCTCCTCACGGGTGCTTCCAAGTGGGCATCGGCCAGTCCCATCTGGAAGCCTTTAAGCTCTTCGAAAAAACGCGCGCGCAGGCCTTCTGGCCAGGAATCAGTGGCGTCAATTTCACTGGTGCTTTTATTAGTCAATCTCCGATCCCTGTTAACAGCATCTGGAAATACGGCAGCCGGCTGGTTCTTCTTGTAAAAGAGCCTCCCTGTCGAGATCCAAGGCTGTGTAGACCATTTTTATGGCTTTAAGGACAGCAATACAGAAAGACGATTATGAAGAACCAAGAAGTGGCTGGCTATGTTTGGCTGTGGTTTACAGGCGCAACCCGCACAGGATTGTCCATCGTTTCTTCTTCCAAGAACTTTCACGGGGCAAAAGGAAAGCAACAAACAAAACACAAAAAACCCAATGTGCGTCCCATGGCCAGACGGCCAAGAACCAACCAGTGACGAGAGCATCTTTATCTGTGTGCCACAATCGCCTCATTGAGAGCCTGCAATAATCTTTGGAGGCCAAGCGCCCTTGCCAATTTGCTACGTCAGAGATGTGGGGCAGAGGGAGGAGGTTAGAAAGTGGCCGTTCTCTCCATAAGGAGGGGGGGCGCTGCCCATCACGAGAGTGGGTTGCCCTTGCATCACACGGCCACTGTCTTCTCTGCTTTGGAGCCTTAGCCCTATTTATTTATTTATTTATTTATTTATTTATTTTAAAGCTTATATACCGTGCCGTCTTCCCGAAGGAACTCCGGGCGGTTCGCCTCAAAGCAAAACAGCAAACAATTAAATACCAAATAAACAGGTAATAAAATCAATTCAAAAACATAGTAATAAAAAAGCACGGAGGCAGATGTTGGACGAACAAAAAAATGTAATCAAGAGTCACCAAACGCCTTCCAGAAAGGCAAGGTCTTTAAAGCCTTCCGGAAGGCAGGCAGGGACTGTGCAAGGCGCACTTCGCTAGGGAGGTGGTTCCGTAGTGTTGGGCCAGCCACAGAGAAGGCTCGGTTACGGGTGGACGTTTTTCGAGCCTCGCTGGGCGTGGCCACCCGCAGCGAGTGCGCCCGCGACATCCGAGTTGGCATGTCTACGTGCATGGATCTCGGGGGGGGGGGAGGTGGGGAGCACTATGGAGGGATCTGGGGAGAAGCAATCACTGGTCAGTGGGACATCAAGAGGGGCTTAAATCAACACCACGAGCTCATCGCAGACAACACCTATTGAGCTGATGGCAGTCAAGGGTATAGGCTGGCTGGATAACTCAGTGAGTTAGCTATCTGGGGGTGGAGTCAGAGGTTAGGAGTTCAATTCCCTACTGTGCATCTCCAGGGAGAATTGCCAGCCTGGGGGGGGGGCTTGGGCAACCTGCACAGTCCCAGGGCACACACCCCCACACACACACAGAAGAAGGGAAGGGGAAACCACTTCTGAGGATTCTCTACCTAGAAAATCTTGGAAAAAATTGCCACAAGGCCAAATTGACTTTACTGCACATCATCATCATCTTCTTCTTCTTCTTCTTCTTCTTCATCATCATCATCATCATCTTCTTCTTCTTCTTCTTCTTCTTCTTCATCATCATCATCATCATCATCATCATCTTCATCATCATCATCTTCTTCTTCTTCTTCTTCTTCTTCTTCATCATCATCATCATCATCATCATCCAGGTAGACAGCAGAGATGGGCATAAACCAAACCACAAGCCCAGAAAACCCAATGAAACGGGCTGGTTCCCATTCCGGCTCGTGACCCCATTTTGCCCAAGGAAAACAGAACGAAGCAGAGGACTTGTTTCCATTGGGTGCCTTGTTTTGCTTCAGCAAACTGGGGTGACCCACCCGCCCCTTCCTGCTGGCTGATCAGCTGGGTGATGGGCGCGCGCTCAGAGGCAGCACCCCGGCTTCCTGACAAGGAGCCCGGATGTTGCTCCCGAGCACAGCGCCCGGGGAGGCAGCAGCGGCACCACAGGTGAAGCAGGGCAAGGGCAGGTAAGTTGACCACACACACACACACACACACACACACACACACACACACACACACACAGCACACGAACTGAAAACCAAACTGCAAATCAGCTCTGTTTCCCACAGTGGGCTGTGGCTCACCACGGACCATCATGAGCCACCATTTTCCAAGTTCGTGCCCATCTTGGGTATACAGTCATACCCCCTTCCTGTTCTGTAGTTCCCTACTAAATGGTGTGTGTCCCCCCCCCTTGCTGTTCCAACACAAAATGGTAAAAGGTGTCTCTCTGAGGCTGATCTGCTGGAAGCAACAGCATCCAGACGAAATAACCTTTTTTCATCCCTTTTTTTGTTTTGACTTTGTCTCCTGCCACGGCAGACATGATCTCCCCGATAGATCAGCCACAGGAGTCCAGCCAGCACTTTAGAAATCCTATCAGGGTATCCCAATTACACTCTTGCTCGCTTCATTTCTTTCCTCCATCCTCCCCCAGAAATGGCTTGCGTGGCTCGTAGGGATCCCGGCACACAATTCCCCCCCCCATTCGAGTGCCATACAGGACAAAATGTTTTTGCTTCTGCGGTCTGACAAAACCGCTCCGGCTGGAGGCGATGCAGGTGTACTTCATACCCCTGTGCGGAGGTTTGCTGCAGCTTCGTCTGACTTGTAGGAGCTTCAGAGCCCTTCGGTCAGCGGGACAAAGGAAAATGGCATGTCCATCCCATAAAACGGACATGGTTTTGCTTGTACTCCCTGCAGAGCGCACAGGAAATAGCCAGTCAGAACAATAACCAATCATCTGTTCAATCTGTACGTAGAACACATCATATGGGAAGCTGGACTAGATTCAGAAGAGTACCAGTTGGCAGACGAGCATGTCGAAATTTAAGGATGGTTATCAACATCCAAGACAATTTTCTTCTCTATGAAAAGAGAGTATCGTACTGCATCCACTCACCTTCGTTTCGAGCTAATGGACTCAGCAATGTTACAAGGCAGATATCAAGGTATACCAGTACAAGACAGATTGTGTATTTGTGGGGAGGCTAAAGTGGAAGACTTTTGGCACACTATGTCTTGCACTGCCAACTGTATACTAATATTAGAAATTTCTACTTAAGCCCCTATCCTAGATGCTGGGGGAATTGGGATGATAAAAAGAAACTTGCTATTTGTTATGTGGGAGAAATAATCATTCAACACATAAAGTTGGAATTTTTGCAGTAAAAGCAGCAATTCTGAGGAAACAGGTGGTTAGTAAAGGTGTGATCTAGTTGGATCAAGATATATACTAAATGTGAATATATCCCTTGTAGCTCTTGAGCAAGAACTATTATCGTTTTAATGCATTGTATTTGTATATTTATTAGTATTTGGATGTGCGTGGTTTTTGTTGTTTTAATCTTGTGGCTTTGAAACGGTCTAGTCGACTTATTCAATAAAGAATCTTTGAATGTAGAAATTTAAGATATGCCACTCTCTGACTGGCAGAAAGGAGGAATGAGGTTGCTATCCCACAGCCGGAAAATCTGGATCAAAATAAAATGCGGATTCCACCCCCCCCCAAGAAGGTCACGTGCTTGAAACTGCAGTTCCTGTGACCCCCACAGGCGCAGTTTAAAGAACCGCATCTTTTGTGCCCCCACGAGTGGGAACCACAACACAGCAGGATGAAAAGGTTTTGATGCAGATTTTACGAGTCCCCATGGACTCAAGTGTCAGTTTAAAATCTGCATCAGAACTGAGACAAGCTTTGTACCAACTCAAGACCAGGTACTTGCAAAACTCGCTGAGTCGTGCTGAAGTGGGCATGGACACATTTCCCCCCCCCCCTTTAAAGTCCGCTGCTCATGGGGGGACACAGTTTTATTAACTGCATCTTAAAGCAGTTTGAAGTGGTTTTTAGTGGTCGTGGGATCGCAGCCTCTGACTTTTGGAATGATTTGTAGTGAAAGCATCACGAAGTTGGAAGGGAACTCTAAGGCCAATGAGTCTAACCCCTGCTCCTTGCAGGAATCTAAACCACAGCAGTACTGTAACGGCCAGGCCAGGCGGCAACTTGGAAATCTTAAAGGGGGGCAAGGATCAGGGTGTTCCCAGAAGCTAAGAGCGTGGTTAGCCAGTCTGAGGTCAACAGACACAGAGAGGGTCATCAGCCATTCAAGAGTCACACACAAACACAGTCGTGACAGGGTGGGGGATGCCAAACAGGAAAACTGATAGAGTTCCAGGAAAGCTCAAGGTACTCAGGCCAAAGCTTCAGGAGTCCAAGGTCTCACCTTGCTGAGGCAAGGAACAGGGAGCGCCGGCTGCTAGCTTTATGCCAGTAGCCAGCCCACCAGCTGCACTCCCTGATTGCTGCAGCCTGAGTGGGACCGGATTCTGCAAAGAGGCAGAGTCAAGCGGCCCTGATCCTGGCAAGCCCTGCCAGGTGGGGGTTAGAGAAGGAAATGCCAAAGCAGGATTGCAGTTGAATGTTAAGAAGACAAGAAAACATGACCACCGAAGAACTACACCATGCTACGGTTGACAAAGAAGAAAGTGAAATAGTGAACCATTTGGTATACCTTGGTTCAATCCTCCATCTCATTGGAGGCTGCCGCCAAGAAAGAAGGCTGACCTTAGTGGATGTTGAAACTACAGCAATGGAAAGAGGGACGGACGCAAAGTTCTGCAACTGGGGGTGGGGTGGGGGAAAAACCCAAATGCATAGTTACAAGGTGGGGGATAGCTAGTTCAATAAAACTATGAGCAAGAAGGATGTTAGAGTTGTTGCAGATCGAAAGCTGAATATGAGCCAACTGTCTGATGTAGCTGCAAGAAAGGCCAATGTGATTTTAGGACGCCTTAACAGAAATATAGGCATACAGTGGTACCTTGTATAAAGGAATTAATTCGTTCCAAATGAAATTATGTTAAGCAAAATTTCCTTTATACAAATTCCCATAGGAATGCATTGAAAACAGAGTAATCCCATTTTTATGTTGTACGGATTCTCCCCATATGCGATTATGTTAAGCAAATTTCCCCTATCTCCAGAATTTTTATGTTGTACAAATTTTATGTTATATAAGCTGTCTGTTATACAAGGGTCCACTGTATTTTAATCAATGCAGTTTATGGAAGAATTGACTCACTAAATCCCCACTGATTTAATGGGAATACTCTAAGGCAATTTACTAAAAACAGCAACATGATTACAGCCAGTAATTTTTAATTTTGCATCCCCAATAAACCCAAGACCAGACGATCCTCTCAAGGATTCCTCAAACAGGGTGCCACGTGTAAAAAGGCCCTGCAGTTCTCAGCATTTGGTCCCCCAGAGGTTCTGGAGTTCAAATCCCACAATCCCCGACAAATGAACCATGCTTCTGGGAACTGAAGTTCATAACTCTCTGGAAGGCTCAAAGAGGAGGATGGCTCATATAGGATCCATGCAGGCATAACACGCAGGAAAAGACAGGGAGACAAAACAAGTGCCAGGGTTGGGATGGAGGTGATGGCAGCAGCTGCCCCTTAATCATCTGCCCTTCCATTCCCCTGAGAATAAAAGCTGTAGTGACTCAGTGGTTAAATAACTGTCCTGCAGGTAAAATTGTGCTCACGACCTGGGGTTCAATCCCAGGTAGCAGGCTGAAGGTTCACTCAACCTTCCATCCTCCCGAGGTGGGTAAAATGAGTACCCAGCTAGCGCGGGGTGGGTGGGTGGAGGCAATGTGTAGCCTGCATACTGTAATTAAAAACTGCAAACTGCCCAGAGATTACTTGGAAGTGGTATGGGGTGGTATATAAGCAGAACACTTTTGTCCCTTTATTCTCTTGGGAAAATCTCTTTCTTCTCTTTGTACCCCTCGGCTATTGCTCGAAAAAAAATGACAGAGGCCAGGCTTCGGTAAAATGAGTACCCAGCTTGCTGGGGGGGCAATGTGTAGCCTGCACTCTGTAATTAAAATTGTAAACCGCCCAGAGACTACTTGTAGTAGTATGGGGCGGTATATAAGCAGAACACTTTGCTTTTGCTTTGCTTTCTCCAAAGAAACGCAAATGGTCCGGCTAAATTCCTGCGGTCTGGAGTGCCGGCGTTCAGGCCCTTGCATTTTCCAACTCAGACCACAAGAGGGGAGAGGAAATTATTTCTCCCGTCCGCAGAAGGATATACGTAGAGAACAGACAGCTTAAAGCTCTCTCCCAACTCCCCGCGACTCATTTAATGTTATAAAGGAGCGGGGGGGGGGGATAAAGAGCCCCATCCAGAATCAATCCATGGTGGAGAAGAGAACCTTCCCTAGAGAGAAGGGTCTGCTGAGGAACACCTCTCCTAACCAGGAGTGTTCGGATGGTCCAGGCATGTCCAAACTTCACCCTTCCAGATGTTTTGGACCACAACTCCCACAGTCCTTTGCCATTGGCAATCTAAGCTTAGAATTCTGGGAGTTGTGGTCCAGAACACCAGGAGGGCCGAAGTTTGGACATATCCCTCCCTTGAGCAGGGGGTTGGACCAGATGGCCTTAGAGAGACGCCTTCCAACTCAACGGTTCTGTGATTCCGTGATCATCCACCATGATCTCCAGGGATCCTGGGAGGTGCAGCCCATCTGAAGCATGCCACTGTACTGGAAGGGCATGGCCGGCTACGGTTACCGTCCTTCCAGTAAAAATAAAGTGACAGATATGGGCTGGTTTAAGTGCAATCGGGCCTCTGATATACCCACTATGCCTCCTTGTCACGGCTGGACTTGATGATCCATAGGGTTGCCTCCAGCTCTGCAATTCTAAGATGACTGAACTGTTAGCTAGCTCAGTGGCTTGGGTCCCTGTCTGTGGTGCCAAAGACTGGGAGTTCGATTCCCCGCTGGGATTCTTTGTTGGGAGCTGGACTTGATGATCTACACAGGGTCCTTTCCAGTTCTCTGCAGTTCTAAGATTTTTGGGAGAGTTCCGTGGTCTTGGTCTCTGGCTGCAGAACCAGAGGTTGGGAGTTCAATCCCCCACTGGGCCTTCCTTCATAAGGGCTGGACTTGATATAGGATCCCTTCCTATACTGTATATGCACTTTTACACAACCCCTAAGATCCGCTGGCAACCTAAATTCAGACCAGAGATCTTGGGGGTTTGTTGCTCTTCCTGCGTCCCCACCCCTCCGCACTCCCTTGCTCCTGTCTGCATGAGGGGAGGGAGAAAAAAAGGGGAGAAAAGAATGCAGGCTCACCTCCGCTCTGCCCTCAGGAGCTGCCCCGGGAAGCATTCCAGTCTCTTAAAGGGGTGGGGGGGAACCAAACAGAAGGCGAGGACAGCCCACCACTCACTGCCTTGCAATCTGCATCAGAAATTTTTCACCTTCGGAGACCAGGTACTTGGAAAATGTGCTGGGACGCGCTTAGGTGGGTGTGGCCGTACTTAATTTATTTTACAGTCCGGAGCTGGTGGGAAAACAATTTTAAGCTCCGCATCTGAGAGCCCTTTTTTGCCTCGGATTTTAGGGGTCGTGTAAAAGCTGCGTTTGATTACTTTACAATTTAGTCTGATGTTATGTCTTTGCTGTTTATTGATTCTCTTTTTTTTTAATTGCCTACTATTTATTTGGCTTTTGTGTGAACCACCCAGAGTCACTTCTGGGAAATCAGGTGGTTTAGAAATAAATAAATAAATAAATAAATAAATAAATAAATAAATAAATAAATAAATAAATTTTAGTGTATTGTAGTTAATCAGTTTTTATTGTTCATTGGTATTCTAATGTTTTAATTGTTTTGATTTTTCATTTTGATTGTAAGCCACCCAGAGATCTTTGTGTAGCGGGTGGCATATAAATTGAATAAATGAATGAATGAATGAATGAATGAATGAATGAATGAATGAATGAATGCTAGTATCACCCCTTCTCGCTGAGTTTTCTTTATTGTAAAAATAAAAGAAACCACTGAATCAATATAAAAATAGAAGCCTTTAAAAGTAAGTTTTCTAAGTTCTAAAAACACATACGTTTAAACCCAAACAACATCTCTTTTATGCTCAGAGCAAAAATGCAGAAAACCTTGTACCAATTGTTGTTGTTTTTAATGAACTTTTAGTGAAAGTTATTTTTGTTTACTACAGCTCTCAAGCAAGGCAAAGATATAAGAAAGCATTAAAAAGTAACTTTTCAAAACTATGCGAACATACATCCTCCTAGACCAAAATAAAGAAATCCTGCTACACATGACGACATTTAAAAAGTCACTCCTTTCCTATGCTTATACGGCACCTGTTTGCACCAATGTACGCATGCATTGTTAAAACCATATTCTTTCAAATAATTGCATCCGTTCACGCTCTGCTTTTGTGACATTCAAAATTAATGAAACCGCCCCTGCCCCTTCTGCACTTAACAGCCGTTAAAATGCATTTGAAAACCAACGTTGCCGGTACGGCTCTGCACCGGTGGAGGAAAACGTCAACAACTGAACCACTCATCCCACTTCCAAGGCATTAAGAAATAAATAATCGGCATTAAAAGTGTCTTCAGCAAGCAGGATGACTTCTGAAATATGAAGTGCAAGAAAAGATTGAGATTTTCTTTCTTTTCTTTTTTAACATAGGATTGAACATCCTAAAGCAGGGATGGTGAACCTCTTAGAGGCCGAGTGCATAAACTGTTATTCAAAACCCACAATTTTTTTTTTTTGCAAAGTGCCAATACAGCCATTTAACCTGAATAGAGGTGGCTGTGAAGGGGCGATGTCGGGTGGCCACCGAAAGGGCTCCGAGGGCCACCTTTGGCACCCGTGCCACTGGTTCACCAACACTGTCCTAGGGTGCTTTTACACGACCCCTAAAATACGAGGCAAAGGGCTCCCAGATGCAGAGCTTAAAATTGTTTTCCCACCAGCTCTGGACATAAAAAAAATTTAAGTACAACCATGCCCACCTAAGCGCGTCCCAGTGCATTTTCCAAGTACCTGGTCTCCGAAGGTGAAAAATTTCTGATGCGGATTGCAAGGCAGTGAGTGCCGGGCTCTCCTCCCTTCTGTTTGCTTTTATTTGGCCCCTGCCCCTTTAAGAGACTGGAATACTTCCCGGGGCAGCTCCCAACAGCAGAGCAGAGGGGAGCCTGCATTCTTTTCTCCACTTTTTCCTCCCTCCCCTCACGCAGACAGGAGCCATGGCGTGCAGAGGAGTGGGAACACAGGAATAGGAGCAAACCCCCAAGATCTCTGGACTGAATTTAAGTTGCCAGTGGATCTTAGGGGTTGTGTAAAACCCGCCCTAAGGGGTTGGGAGGGGGAACCCACCGTTGACGAGAGAAGAGGCTGCATCAGCCGCCCAGTGAAGAGGGTGCATGGGTTCAAAGAGAAAAGAAAGGAACCGATGGGACAAAGTGTTCCAAAGCATTATCAGAAGACATCAGCCAGCAGCCACATCCAAAAGGGGAAGAAGCAATGAAGGGACCTACGAAGAATTCCTGGCCTCGGGCTTCTGAAAAGGCACCCCATCATGGTCTTTGCAAAGTCTGTTCCAAGATCCTCCAGGCTCCCGACAGCTGCCTCTTCTAGAGGTTAATAAAACTCCGCAGGGACTCTCCGCACTCCTTGGAGAGGAAGCACAACAAAAGATTGGAACACGGGGGCCCTTCCTCATCTTCCTGTCCCGCCTTTTCAAGCCAGCCCCTTTTCCTGACTTCCAGCCCCTGCGTTCCTGAGCGAAGGCGTGGGGCAGATGGAGAAGTGGGGGGGGGACTTTGCAAAGACGATGTGGGGGAACTTAGAACTGCAGGGCTGGGAGGACATGAGAACTGCAGGGCATGAGTCAAGTGGGTAGAGGGACCCTCTTCTCCCTCTCACAAAATACCAGAACTAGGGGACATCCACTCAAACTGAGGGTTGGGAGAGTAAGAACTGACAAAAGAAAATATTTTTTCACCCAGCGCGTTGTTAGTCTGTGGAACTCCCTGCCACAGGAGGTGGTGATGGCATCTGGCTTCGATGCCTTCAAAAAGGGGATTGGACAGATTCCTGGAGGAGAAGCCCATCCCAGGTGACAAACCATGATGGGGATGTGTCATCTCCGGCTTAAAACCAGGATTTGCTAGAAAGAGACTCTTCCACACTCCAATAGGACGTTTTCAAGGATGCCCCTGGAGAGGAATAAGAACCACCTGGATTCATGTGTGGCTTTTGTTCCATGCCTTCAAATCACCTCCGACTCAATGAAGCAACCATCTCCAAAGCTGTTGTTAGTTTTTCAGGGTCTTTGGCCATGTTCTGGAAGTTTTTCTTCCTTCCTTTCTTCAGGTGTCGGCCACAGAGCCTGGCGAAACATCAGGGAGAAAAACTTCCGGAATGCGGACAAACAGCCCGGAAAAATTCACAACAGCTCTCAGATCCCGGGCATGAAAGCCTTCGAAAATACATTGATCTCTAAAACCTCCTGCCCTCAGCTGTCCTTTTCAGCTCTTGCAGGTTCAATCTTGTGGCTTCCTTGAGGGAGTCTGCCCATCTCGTATTGGTTGTCCTCCTCTTCTCCTGCTGCCTTTTACTTTTCCCGGAATCATGGTCTCTTTCTAGTAAATCCTGCCTCCTCATGAGGTGCCGAAAGTAGGGCAGCCTCAGCCTCAACATTTTCGCTTTCAAATCTAGTTCTGGCTTGATTTGACCTCGGGCTCACTTGGGGTGTGTTTGTTTGTTTGTTTGTTTGTTTGTTTGTTTGTTTGTTTGTTTGT
>JAHTLZ010003542.1:81858154-81882558 GCA_023846285.1 Phrynocephalus versicolor
TTTATATATTGGATACTTTTCTCCTAAGGCATCCAAGGTGGCATACAGTGTTAAAAGAAACACAGTTAAAAGCTAAATAATAAACCATTACAATAGTTAAAAAGCACTACACAGCTATCTTTCTAAAATCCATAAGAAGACCAATATTAAAAACACAAGTAATATAACAGAATAAAACAAATTCTCCAACAAAATTTGCTTGGTCAACCAACCCAGTCATTAAAAGGAAAGCCGGCCTGATGAAAAAGGTCCGTATTATCCCTTAGTTCAGTGATGGTGAACCTTTTAGAGACTGAGTGCCCAAACTGCAATTTAAAACCCACTAATTTTTTGCAAAGTGCCAATACAGTAATTTAACCTGTATATAGGTGGCTATGAAGGAGCGATGTCGGGTGCCCACAGAAAGGGTTCTGAGTGCCACCTTTGGCACCCATGCCGTAGGTTCGCCATCACTGCCTTAGTTAGTACTGCATTTCTGTCTTTAAAAAATACACACAAACACACTTGCACACACGGATAGATTCAGAACAGATCTGCTTCTGTATAAAAACTCCACCAAGTAAACAAGTTCAGGAGCAATAAAAGTTACTTCTATTTGACTTTCCTCCCAACTGCAAACAGTCAACGGTTCAAGAAATAGGTTCCTGCTTACATAGATTACTCATGCTTACAAGCTATGGATCAAGTCCCTACAACAGCAGTGTGGTGGCAGAAGGCCAGGTATAATTGGATATTTCCTGCTCCTGAGGTTTGCCTGCAGAATAATTATGCGGAAACTGAGGAATTAGATGAAGAATTATATGGAAATAGAAGTCGCCCCGCTCGAATCATAAGACAAGACAGACACGTGACTTGTAACTATCAACGGCTTTCAGCAGTTAAACTTGGTGCTGCTACTCACCAGCTCAAATGCTGTAGATCTCACTGAAAATGAGGTAAAGTATTGCAGATTTCACAGACTCACAAAGTACTTATTTAGCTACGATTATTTCCAGAAACTGCATTCTGGAAAAAAAAAAAGAATGGGTTTCAATGCTGCTAGTGCCAGCTGCTTTTTATTTCTTTCTGTGATCCTGTTTGTTATCCTTGATAGCTGCTCAGATTACATACTATTTTTGCTGTCTAGTTGTGGTTATTTACATACCCTCTGGCACTTTTACTTTCACTACCTCAGCTCAACAGAGCAGTTCTGCTGAAGCAGAAGAAACGAGGTTTATTACATCTCTTGAGTCAGCATAGGCATGAAGAGAAAAAGGCAGGTTAATGGCTGGTTTTACAAAAATGGACTTTAGAGCCCTATGCAGCAACTAATTTATTTTGAAATGTACCCTAATAAGAACATCTAATAAAGCCCTTCCAAATTTTCCTCTGCTTTTGTTATATAAGTTGGTCAAAACTAGCATGGCTACCTTTTTGAATAATATTCTACAAAGCTGCTTTTTCCAAAACCCATCTACTATAAAATACCGTTTATTCCGTAGGTCAATATTGCTTTCGGAAGAGAAGTAGGGATGGAGCACACAGTATCTTGCAGAATCGACCCAGAAGGTCCTGAACAATGTGCTTAATAATTTTCTCCATTCACAACAGCTGTGCACCAGTGTTACACAATGTGCTTGAAGCAAGAAATCAGAGCATGGCAGGAAAATTACAGAGCAAGGATGCAGGAAAGGTTTTAATCTTCAAACTGGTTTGTTAGTTTTAAATTTTTTTAAAAAAGAATTTTGATGAAGGGAGAAGCAAGGGGAAAATATATCTCTCCCTGTTCCTGCTTCTTCCCTTCCTTCCTTCTTTTGCTAAAGAGAAGGACACACTTAAGAGAGTATCATCCGAGGCACAGAACGGGCAAAACCCCTATTATTTTTAGGACTTCCCTTCTGGCAAAATGTCAAAATGCCCACCTCAGAAAAGAGACAGAAAGAAACAAGATAACTATGCTGGATTTTTTTTATTACAAATCATTATTATCGTTGTTTTTGAGTATTTTACTATTGCATTTGGTATTGTTGTATTTGGCTTTTTTTTATTCACTCTTTTATTCTCATTCTATTATGGTTAGAAGAGTTCTGGTTAGAAGACAGGCGGTATATAAATAAATATTTTTTTTTAAAAAAAGCAGCTCCGAAGGGTCCTGAATATTTTCAATATTCCCTATTAACATATTCTCAGTGTTTCATATTCAGTGCAATGCACCGGTGGAACCTGCTGCGGTTTCACCCAGGGTTTTTCTTTTTCTTTTTTGCAAGCGGGGTGGGAGAGGGTGGGGGGTGTTTAGGCGTGGTCTGGTGGGCAGCCCAAAGCGTGCATGGCCATAATAAGGAGATGCCCAGGGGTGGGGAGTTGGGGGGGGGGAGGTTGAACGGGCGGCGGGGAAGGGTTTTGGGGAGACACCTGGGCGCCCGACACGTTTAACGGCAAGAGCCCCAAAGGGGGCGAAACCTCCGCCCAGAACTGCAAGGTGGAACCCAGGTGAACGGGTCACGGGGGCAGGGCGGGAGGCTTTCGGTGAAACACCGCTGGGGACGAAGGGGGAGGAGGGGGACCCTGAAAAGGGGACACTCACCTGAGAGGGCTCCGCTCAACAAGCGCCGCCAGAGCATGAGGAGCCGGAAGGGCGAGTCACCGGCCGGTCCGCTGTCCGGCCGCTCGGGAAATGGGATTAGGGGGGGGGGACCGTGCCGGGTGGGGACCGGCCACCTCCGCAGGCCAGCCCCGCCCCCGCCGGGAGCGCCTGCGCGTCATCCCCGGGCCGCCTCGCCCCTCGGGAGAGCGGTTGCCATGGCGGCGGAGGCGTCGCCGGGCGATGACGCGTTAGAGGGAACCGCCGCGCCGCGTGACGGCATCGTGGGCGGGGCCAAGGGCGAGCGAGCTCTCGCTCTCGAGCCGAGGTAAGCCGCCGGCGTCACGTGAGCGCAGCCTTGGGTGCGACCAAACGGACGTGGAGGAGGAGGGGGGTTGCTCGCCTGGGAGTTATGAGGGGCGAACCATTATTAGGGTACACTGTAGCGAGGAGGTCAAACCATTCCGAGTGGCGGGAAGGGGGTGAAGAGAGGGAGAATGAAGGAGAAGTAGATCCGGGGACGAGGCGAGAAGGGCTCGGAGCGAACCATCTTCTGATTAAATGGGGGGGGGAGAGAGAAGCAATGGCTGCGAAGGAGACCAAACTATTGAGGGTTTATGGGGGGGGGGAGAATTGGACTGGCGTATTAACTGGGTACAAATCTGATTTTTGCCTCCTCAGTATTTATTTATTCATTTTAGAGTATTTTTACCCCGACTTTCTCCTTGGAAAACGGAAGGTGGGGGGGAATTAAGTTATTCTGCCCTCCCCCTCCTTTTTATCCTCAAAACCGCCCTGCGAGGTGGGCCAGGGAAGAGGAAGGAAGGGGTCACGTGGTGTCGTGGCTCGCTGAGCCTGGATCTCCACATTTTCAGCCTAAATAAGATTTTTAAAAAAAATATTTTCTCGGATGAAGACCATGGGCCACACAGCCTTCTGTTCTGGAAATGTCATTGTCATGGACTACATGACCCAGGATCCCCAGTCGGTTGTGCATTTGTGTCTTTCTTACTCCTCCCTCCCTATGGCTAGGCTTCTGGGCCTTGATCCCTGCCGCTGTTTCCAAAGAGAGGGTGCATGATCCAGCACCGGGGCCTTGCAAAATCCTTTTTATCGATGCATTTATCCCGATACACACAAAGAACGGATTTATGGTGGTCATGCAAAAGCAAGAACCGCTCCGGCAAGGGCAACGGTGGTGAGAAAAGTGGAAAGCAGGAGGAAAAGAGGAAGCCCTGCCATGAGATGGATTGACTCAGAGAAGGGAGTGGTCGCTTTTGGCCTTCCAGACCTCGTCGATGATAGGCCTTTTTTGCAAATCACTGGTGCAGAAATTGGGTGGAGGTTGGGAGCCACTTAATTGCACATAAAACACACACAGGTGACTTGTGCATCCTCATCCGGGGCAATTTTACTGGGACGCAAGACCCACCAAGTCCTTGCTGCTTCAGATGGGACTGAACTTACCTGGCCTGAGTTGTTGTTGAGCCGTATTTTGGAACAGGTGCACCGAATGGTTTGTCTAGGTCACAGGCATGCCCAAACTTCGGCCCTCCAGATGTTTTGGACCACAGCTCCCACAGTCTTTTGTCATTAGCAATCTAAGCATAGAATTCTGGGAGTTCTGGTCCAAAACATCAGGAGGGCCGAAGTTTGGGCATGTTTGGTCTAGGAAGTGCAGGGAACTTGTCTATTGAAACTGTTTGAGAGACCATTTAACACCCAGAGCTACAATAACCCTCCTGTTCTTTTTCTTCCGGTAGTTGCAGTAAAGAGCCGTTGTGGCCCTGGGCTCCTGTCCCTTGAAGACCTCGGCAGCTTTTGCCCACCGTAAAAGCTGTCTCTGCTGTCTCGGAATTATTGGAGACCACGTCTTGTTTGCTAAGCGTTGAAATGATTACCGTACTCAGGACTCTGAGGTACTGATGTTGGATGCTAACGTTATAGCCTAGCTAGAATGTCGTGTCTGTGGATCATTTGTAAATGTGTCATACTACATCTTGCAACTGCCGATCCGAAAGAGACCCTAAACATCACTGACTCCAGCCCCTGTCAAGGAGGTCCAGTGGTGAACTGAACTCCCTAAGCCACTGAGCTATCCAGCGGGTCTTAAGAAAGCAAATGGTTTTAGCTTGGTTTTGTCTTGCAGTAGATGTTCCACCAGTGGTTACTTTGTAAGCAGTTTGTGACATTTGCTAGGGTAACAGCTGCATTGTGGATTTGAATAATCAAATCCAGCGCCTGTTAAGGAGGCCCCATTGGGGAATCGAACTCCCAACTTCTGCCTCTGCTGCCAGTGAGTCTGAATTAAATTCTGCTGAGACTGACTTCTGGTCCTGAACTAACTGTGTGTGTGTGTGTGTCCCAGGGCCCTGCCGCGAGAGGCTCTGTCCACCTTCGTTGCCCAGCCAGGCGGGTTCCACACGTCTGCCAGCCAGGCCAACTCCAACCGAGCCTCCATCGCTTGCATCGGGAGGATGAAGTACGCCCGGGTCTATCCGGTGTTGCTGGTCAAACCTGATGGCTCTACAATCCACATCCGTTACAAGGAGCCCAGGAGGATGCTTCAGGTGAGAGATGAAGGGTTTTTTCCCGCTTCTGTGGGACGAAAGATCTCCTAGCTGTTGGAGAAAACAGCATCTGTCGATCTCCAAAGGTTCTCACGTAGCACTTTTAATTGAAGGCAGAGAATAAGGAATGGTTTGACTTAGTCCTTGCTGAAACTAAAGTCTGGACGATACCACTTTGGAGCGCAGGTTTATAGCCTTGTGTTTTACCCAACACATTCCCTCCCTCCCTCCCTTCCTTCCTTTTTTTTGTTTGTTTGTATGTTTTGGGTTGCAACTCCCAGCATTCATCATTGGCCATGTTGGCTGGGGCTCATGGGTGTTGGAGTCCAGTGACATCTGGAGAGCTGTGCTTTTCCCATTTCTAGATTTTTGTGTTAACATATATACTGTATATAGATAGATAGATAGATAGATATAGATATAGATATATACACAGTGGTACCCCGACTTAAGAGCAGCTCGACTTAAGAGTGAAAAAATGGTGGCATGAGGAGGGTTGAGGCTTTGAACCACCTCTGGAGGAAAATCTCAGCTGTGGTGTGCAGGCTGCCCATCAGGGAGGCTTTTAGCTTCATGCTGGAGGAACGTCCCTTGAGCTTGCAAGAAGCCACTCACGCCGCGAAGGCCATAGGCATAAATCCTGGTGACCCTTAAATGGTCGTGATGGCTGCAGGGCTGGTGACTTGAGAACGGAAGGCTCAGCGGTGGCCGTTGTCCCCGCTAAGACGGTCTCCTTTGAATCCAGTGGGGCTGGTGAACGGTTGGCCTAACAAGTGCGGTTGATTCATTGCCCCCCCCTCCAGTGGAGAAAAGCAGGTGGATGGAGCCCAGAGTGGCCTTGAGGAGCAGTTTAAAAGAGGTCAAGAAGGGGGATTTCTACCTCCAGATCGAATCCCAAACATTGGAGGAGAATATTTTTGAATAAACAAAATAATAGATACGTACGAGAAATGGAACCTCCAGGTGTCAAAAGGATGGTCAAGCCCTGAAGAACTTTTATAAGACAGAGAGTACAGAAGCAAGGGCCTAGGTGGAGCAGGGGGCAGGTGTAGGGGAGAGAAGTGACAAACCTGTTTACTAAAATATGGTGTTTATCAGTCCTTTTTTAAAAAAAAAAATCTTTCTTTCATTAGATTCCTGTAGACATCAATACCCTCCCAGATGCTGAAAGGAGAGCTCGTTTGCGAAGACGGAACGCATTCCAGGTCAAATCCAAACAGGACACTGCTTTTGAAGACGATTTCAAGTTGGATGATTACAAAAAGTTTTGGAAGAAATGAGCTCTTTCAGTGTCGCAAAGCTGCTGGGTGAAGATCCATCGGGTCTGTTATTAAAGAGATTATTATTTCATCTAAGCCTGGTGATCTTGTTGAGCTCCTTCCCTTTGGAATTTCAGTTTGCACTGTTCAAAGAAGGATGGCATTGGGAAGGGCTTCCAGGGCCACAGAGTCCAATCCCTTTTCTCAAGGAATGGAGTTTAAGAACATAAGAACACAAGGAGAGCCCTGCTGGATCAGGCCAAAGGCCCATCTAGTCCAGCTTCCTGTATCTCCCAGTGGCCCCACCAGACGCGTCTGGGAGTGCACGAGACTAGATATCTGTCTCCTGATACCACTCCCCTGCATCTGGCCCTTGAAGTACCCCGGTTTTAAGCCTGGAGATGACACAATTCCATCATGGTTTGCTACCTGTGATGGACTTTTTCCTCCAGGAATTTGTCCAATCCCCAACTTGTCTGTTCTCACTCTCCCAGACCTCAATTTCAGTGGATGTCCCCTAGTTCTGGTATTTTGTGAGAGGGAGAAGAGCTTCCCTCTATCCATTTTACTCATGCCCTGCATTATTTTGTACGTCTCAATCATATCCCCCCCTGAGGAAACTTTTTGCCAGACTAAAGAGCCCCAAATGTTTTAGCCTTTCCTCAGAAGGGAGGCCCAATGGGGCAGCACCCAAGACTGCTTTGGGCATAAGAACATAAGAACATAAGAAGAGCCATGCTAGATCAGGCCAAAGGCCCACCTAGTCCAGCTTCCTGTATCTCACAGCGGGAGTGCATGAGACTAGATCTCTGTCTCCTGATCCCACTCCCCTGCATCTGGCCCTTGAAGTACCTCAGTTTTAAGCCTGGAGATGACACATCTCCATCATGGTTTGTAACCTGTGATGGACTTTTCCTGCAGGAATCTGTCCAATCCCCTTTTGAAGGCATCCAGGCCAGATGCCATACCCACCTCCTGTGGCAGGGAGTTCCACAGACTAACAATGCGCTGGGTAAAAAAATATTTCCTTTGAATTAGGTTTGGTAGTAGAGGAACCCATAAATACATAAATAAAGCAGGAATCCCAAGTCCAAGCAGATCTGACAGAGGGTGGTCCGGTCCCGTTGTATTTATTTATTTTGAATATTTTTACCCTACGTTTCTCCTTGGAAAAGGACCCAAGGTGGCTTACAATGATGAGGGACAATATACAACCCGGAATATTTAAGTCATACTCCAATTAGGAGCAGGGAATTACAAGAGGCATCTTACAACATTCAAAGGTAACGTTAAAGCTAGAAAGAGCACTTGAAAAGAAAAAAGGACCCAAGGCGGCTTATAGTAAAGAGGGACAATATACAGTCCAGTACAATTAAGACATATTCATAAGACATAAGGCATTCATATTCATAAGACATATGAGGCCTGTAAGCTAATGGTGGGGCCGTTGGAGGGTAAGATGTCCCTCAATTCCTTGTTCTCAAATACTTGAATATGTCTTAATTGCACTGGACTGTATATTTTCCCTCATTACTGTAAGCCGCCTTGGGTCCTTTTCCAAGGAGAAAGGTGGGGTAAAAATACTCTAAAATAAATAAATATATAACAACCAAGTGGTTTTAATTTTTTCCTAGGCTGCCCTGATGAGAAAAGGAGCCTCTGGTTGTGTGAGAACAGATTTATTCACCTGTGTGGGAGCAGGGAAAGTCTGAACAAATAAAACAAGAGCGCTTGAAGGGACCAGAAATGACACTGTAGCCTCCTAAAAGAGTTTTTTCATCCTAGGGCTGAAGTAAATTCCATTAAGTGTTGTGCAAAGATGAGAGAGACAAAAACTTCTGAATCTTTGTATTCTCGAAGGCTTTCACGGCCGGGATCTGATAGCTGTTGCGAGTTTTACCTTGGCAAGATTTAATGTTCTTCCATCCAAGCTTTTGGAGGGAAGGTATCAAGGTTTACCACTATTAGATTGTAAATGTCCATGTACCAATGAGCAGCTGGAAACTGTGTAGAACATGTCCTCTTATTCTGCAGTTATTACCAAGACTTATGTAGAGAACTCATCTCCCCAACCATAGGTAAATTCCCTGGGAGGTCAATAGACTTTTATTTGCATCTGCTCCTCTCTGACAAATTTTACCAAATATTTATTTATTCATTCATTCATTCATTCATTCATTTACAGTGGTACCTTGTATAAAGGAATTAATTCATTCCAAATGAAATTATGTTAAGCAAATTTTCCTTTATACAAATTTAACCTAGAAATACATTGAAAACGGAGTGATCCCATTTTTATGTTGTACAGATTCTCCCCATAGGCGATTATGTGAAGCAAATTTCCGCTATCTCCGGAATTTTTTATGTTGCACAAATTTTATGTTATACAAGCTGTTTGTTATATAAGGGTCCACTGTATTTATTTGCTAACCACCGGATTTTCCCAAAGGAACTCTGGGCAGTGTACAGCATGTTACAAAGACAACTTGCCCAAGCATACAAACACCGTACATAATAGATCAAATACAATAATAAAAACAATGATTGTGATAATAATATAAAGAAGAACAAATAAATAATAGGAAAAAAATAACAATGAGCATAACACATCCACAAACAAACTACACAATCAAACTCCAGCTAGGCAGATCAGGAGCCAGCAGATAACCAGGCAAGTTGCTAAATTCTGTGCAGTAGCAATAAGGCAGGCATGTCCAAACTTCCTCCCTCTAGATCAGTGGTTCTCAACCTGTGGATCCCCAGATGTTCTTGGACTGCAACTCCCAGAGGCCTCCACCACTTGCTGTGCTGGAAGGGGTTTCTGGGAGTTGCAGTCCAGCAACATCTGGGGACCCACAAGTTGAGAACCAGTGCGCTAGATGTTTTGGACCACAACTCCCACAGCCCTTTGCCATTGAAAATATAGGCTTGGAATTCTGGGAGTTGTGGTCCAAAACATGAGGGTTGAAGTTGGGACATGCCTGCAATAAGGGTTTGAAGACTGGTCTTAAATGGAGGTCAAGGAACATAGTAGCCATGTAGCTGATAACTGCTTTAACTTGAACCAGAATCTAATTTTAATCCATACCTTTGATCTATTCAATTTCATGGGTTAATTTAAACATTATTATGAAAGGCGGGATAAAAAGGCCCTAAAATAAAAATAAATTAATAAATAACACATAAGCAAAAATACAGTGGTACCTTGTATAAAGGAATTAATTCGTTCTAAATGAAATTATGTTAAACAAATTTCCTTTATACCAATTTCCCATAGGAATGCATTGAAAACAGAGTGATCCCATTGGTGATTCTGTTAAGCAAATTTCCCCTATCTCTGAATTTTTTTAGGTTGTACAGATTTTATGTTACCTGTTTGTTATACCAGGGTCCACTGTAAATAAGATGCAGAAGAGCCCTGGAGGGGGAAAAAAGCTTGTGGCGCAGTAGTTAAATGCCTGTCCTGCAGGTAAAACTCTGCTCACGACCTGGGGTTCAATCCCAGGTAGCAGGCTCAAGGTTCACTCAGCCTTCCATCCTTCTGAGGTCGGTAAAATGAGTACCCAGCTTGCTGGGGGGGGGGGGGACAGCAATGTGTAGCCTGCACACTGTAATTAAAACTGTAAACCGCCCAGAGACGACTTGGAGTGGTATGGGGCGGTATATAAGCAGAACACTTTTTGCTTCTTTTTTTTGCAACCCCCTCTCGCCGACTTGGTGCAATCCAACTCCTCCTCCTCCTCCCCCCCCTTGTAGGGAGCAAAGCAATGGTCTCTCCCGCGCCCTCCCGGAAGTGGCGCCTTGGCTGGGGCTGCACGTGTTTGTCTGTCCCTGGAGGGCGCTTGGGCTGGAGAGGTTCCTGCGGGCAACCTGGGCTACCAGGTAAGTCGCCCCCTCCCGGCAGGGAGGGAGGAAAAAGCCCCGTGGAATGCATCCAAGGGAAACTCCAGGATTGAGTCTCTCTCTCTCTCCTCCCCTTTTTTATTTTCTTTTTGCACACACACACCCCTGGAGTTTTGCACACACACACACACTGCGTTTGGATCCCTGGCTTTTCCTGGGCTGGTCCTTTAGGATCGGGGGCCGTGCTGGTGGCAGGTTAAGAGGAGGAAAACCCTTTGCAAAATGCCTGTGAAGATTCTCAGTCATCCAGGTGAGTTTATCTGGAAATTGGGTCATGGCTACTGGACTTCTTTTTTTGAGAGATGAACAGCGAGAGATGAACAACCCTTTGCAAAGATTCCCCCCTACCCCCGCTGCAAATCTTGATCGACGCGCCTGCAGGATCAGGTTGCTCCGATGCAAAAATATATATATTAAAATTAAATTTAAATTTAAAAAGGAAGGATTGAAATACATTAAATTAAATTAAATTTAAAAAAGGAAGAAAGACGCCTGCTTGGGTTCTTGGACTACAATTCCCAGAATGCCCAGCGCATTGTTTCACGCCGTGAGCTCCTTTTGCTGCGCGCCTGTTGATCAAGGTGATCAGCCTCTTTGCAAAGGGTTTCTTACCACCACCACCACCCAATCCTAAAAGCCCAGCCAAGGAAAAGCCAAAGGATCCAAGCGCAGAGGGTACAAACAAAAGAGAAGAGAAAAACATTTTCTGGTCCACGGAGCGATCTGATTCTGGGTGTTGTAGTTCGTGAACAAAACAAGGTCCGCAGCTCTGCCTGGAAATAACGGATGATTTCTTTCAAAAGTTTGGTTTTAAGTTGAGTTTTATTTGTGATTTGTATAACTGTCCACTGCCAGGCTTTCAGGCTGGCTGGACTGAACATCCTTCATCTGTCCTCTCAGGAAGATACCACAACATTTGAGAAGAGATTGTCTCTCCTGGAACCTGATTCAACCTCCCATATTCTTCTTTCTTGCCCCACCCATCAGAAGCTCTTATCAGCGGTTTCTGGCCCCATTCATTTCTAACCTCTCTGGATCCCCAGAGAGCATAAATCAGCCTCTACTTGCGGGCAAATCTTCCAAATTGACGTTCTCAGTAGCTGAATACCTGCCCAGTGTACTATACAGTGGACCCTTGTATAACAAACAGCTTGTATGACATAAAATTTGTACAACATAAAAATTCCAGAGATAGGGGAAATTTGCTTAACAGAATCGCCTATGGGGAGAATCCATACAACATAAAAATGGGATCACTCTGTTTTCAATGCATTCCTATGCATATGGGAATTTGTATAAAGGAAAATTTGCTTAACATAATTTCATTTGGAACGAACTAATTCCTTTATACAAGGTACCACTGTATACCAATAATGAGACCTCCAGGACTAAGGATGGCCACTAATCTGTTCCCTTTCATCTCTGTTTCCCCCCCCCCCACAGTTTGACACCTTTGTTCTCAATTTATTTTATGCCATTGAAGCTTCTGTGGAACTTGGAAATTAGCACAAACAAGGGATAAAAACAGAACCATGAACAAGGAAAAAAATCAACATGTGTATAAAAATACAGCAATATAAAAATACAGATGTAGGCAAAAATATAGGCGCCCGGCAGATCTAAAAGTTGTGGTTGTGCCATATTCTGCCTCAAGGCATCATTCCAGAAGCTGCGGTCAGGGGTGGGGGTTGGGTCTGTTTGCTGGTTCTTATTTTCCCCAGGCTCTTCTGCAAAGCAGAGGCCCTTGTCTTGTGTGCATTGAGCATTTTCATGGCTGTTCACCCACTTGGCTCTTCTCTCCGCAGATCCGTGGTCACCGTCTGTGAAAAGAGTTTGGGTTCGGAAGGAAAAAGCATCTTGGCACCCGGGGGGGGGGGGCAACCGCTGCTACTTATCAGGTGGTGAAAGCACTCTGCAGCTGCCCAGAGACACTGCCACCATTCACGTCGGAAAGGATAGATTTATTTATTTCTTTATTGTGTATTTTTTAACTCTGCCTTTCCCCTTGGAAAAGGACCCAAGGCGGCTTAGAGTAATGAGCGACAACATACACTCCAGTACAATCAAGACATATTCAAGTTTAAGAACAGGGAATTGAGGGGCCTCTTACAGCATTAGAAGAGAACATTAAAGCTGAAAGAGAACACAAGCGGTTAAAGAGAAGAGTAAAAATTCCATTATGAGGGAATTTTTAGATGTAATGAAGGCTTTGAGCTCCTTTCAAGCAAGAATTTCTAAGGGAGTAGTCAGAAACTTTTTTCCTTTTGAAGCAAATTTTGGCTACCCTGTAAGACCTGTTTTTAATGGCATAGAGGTTTCCTTTGTTGTATCATTTTGGCAGAATGTGTGCCAATTGCCTGCTCATGTTAAAAAAAAGTGGTTACACTGGTGTTGGTTTTAAGTCAAGAATTCATCAGAGTTGCCTCAAGCTTCAACACACAGAATATACAGCAAACAGCATACACAACAGTCAAGTAATTCCCCCCCTAGAGTAATCATAAAGCCAGATTATTTATTTATGTATTTATTTACAAAAAAAAATAGTTGCCCTGCTCCCAAGTGGTCTCTGGGTGGCGTACAACAATGTATTCAAACTATAAAACAACATAAATATTAAAACTATAAAATGGAATACAATTTAAAACAATATACAAAACAGTTTTAAAATCCTACTATTAGCGAATTAGAATTGACAGCATTCAATTCAATGGGTGCTGTGAATACTGTAGGATACCCACATCTGCTGAGGATTGGTGGTTCCAACTCGCCCCCCCCCCCCCCGTGGATACTGAAAAACATGGATAAGAGTGAATGTTACATATGGAAATAACATGTTAAAAGGGGTAAAAAGAGAAACATTATTTTACGCGTTACCAAAACTGGCCACAGGAGACCATGTTCCCTTCACTCACAGTTACTCATAGGACAGTGGTGGCACTCCAGATGTATTGGACCACAACTCCCACAGTCCTTTGTCATTGGCAATCTAGGCTTGGAATTATGGGAATCATGGACCAAAACATCAGGCATGCCGAAGGTTTTGCCACCACTGCCATAGGACAATATCTGGCTCACTCTAGTGGTCATTTTTGGTAATACACGTGAAAAGAATTTTTCTGGATTTTTTTTCTTCAAAGATTTTTAATGTTTTCAGACCATGGATGTGTGAAACCACAGGTGCTGGTTCAGTGGACACAGAGATCATAAAGTTATAAAGATTCTTTAATACCTCTTTCCTCCCCTCTTTTTTATTTTTATTTTTTAATTTCCTAGATCTAAATACGGAAGGATGGACGGTTGAAGGTGCTTTCGTTGCTGAAGCATTTCAAAAATAAGGTTCAGGACGCTTTCTGGACTCTCTTGTCATCATGTTTGGCTCCTCGCACGGAGGGGTGAGAGGAGGGCAGGATCAATTCAACTGGGAAGATGTGAAGACGGATAAACAAAGGGAAAACTACCTGGGTGAGATTAGGTTTCCTACGCTTTTTTTTTATCTCTTTCAGTTTTAAGCCAGCTCCACTGAAAAAAACTTCCAGTACTCAGGCTCCCCCTCTGTTTTTTCTGTTCTTTGAAAGTGCAGCGGGGGGGGGGGGGATAATAATTAAAGTCTGTATCCCAAGGTACTGAGGTGAGGGTACCAGGGTCTTGTGAGTGACCAAGGCAGACTAGCAGAGAAGATACCCAGGGATCATGATATTAAACGAATACTTTTCAGGGATCGTGGGTCCTCAGCACCGGGCAGTTAGATTGTAAGTTCCCCCCCACACACACACACGTGTGCTAGTCGTGTCCGACTCTAGGGGTGGTGCTCATCTCCATATTCAAGCCGAAGAGCCAGTGTTGTGCAAGTCCGAGGCCGACATGGCTGCAAGGGAACTGTTTCACTTTCCCGCTTTTTTTTACGGTGGTGCCTATTTATCGACTTGCATTTTACATGCTTTCGAACTGATCGGTTGGCAGGAGCTGGGGTTAACAGCGGGAGCTCACTCCGCTGCGTGGCACCCGGGATTTGAACTGCCGAGCTGCCGACTCTGCAGCTGACAGTTTTCAGTGCGCTCGCCCGCTGAGCCACCATGCCAGTCAGATTGTCGGAAGGCCGAATTTGCTTTTCATCCTAGTGAGCAATAGGCTAGAATAGGCCTAGGCAACTTTGGGCGATCCAGATACTGTTGCTTTACTTCCACCAGGGCAGGATTTGTTCTTAGTTATCCCTGGGTGCAGGAGATGATTGCTGACTATCGGTGCCTCCAATTTTAACTATTAGGATTAACGTCTTTGACGTGCTGGGATGCATTCGGAGGCACTAGGATTTTATATCTCACTATTGTTTTAATTGTCATATTAGTGTTGGTTGGATTGTGATTTATTTTGTGAGCCGCTTAGAGTCCTAGTCTGGAGATAAGCGGGATATAACTATAACAATAAATAAATAAATAAATGTAATAACGGTCCCAAGTTGTAGGAAGCCATTTGGGACAGAAGGTCAAGAAGAACTTCTTAACTGTTAGAGGAGTGTGACAATGGAATCCATGACCTCCGGAGGTGGTAACCGCTCCAACGTTAGAGGCAAGAGAAAATTGGACAACAATCTGTCCGGTTTGCTTTGACTTGAATTCCTGCCTTGATCAGGGGGTTGGACTTAATGTCCTTGGAGGCCCCTCCCAACTCCATCATTCTATGGTTCTGTACGTCCATCCTTGTACCTTGAAGGATGGTCTATGAAGATTCTCAGTCATCCAGGCAAACTTTTCCGGAAGTTGAGTCATGGCAGCTGGACTTCTTTTTCTTCAGAGACTGAAACGTTCCGCTGCTCATCCAGACAGCTTTGTCAGTCTGGGGAAAGCTTTCCTCAGACTGGCGAAGCTTTTTGGATGAGCAGCAAAATGCCTCAATCTCTCACGAAAAGAAGCCCAGCTGCCATGACTCAACTTCCAGCTTCAAGGATGGTTTGTTTGATTCCCATTCCTGTTATTTTTTTTAAATAAATAAAAGGAGGTAAAAGTGGCCAGTTGTTGAATATATGTATATCAAATTAAGAACTGATCCAGAGGGCCCCGTACAGCTCTCTACAGTTCTGGGATTCCAAAGGGGCACTCAAAAGCAAATTGAAAACAGTGTGTGGGAAAGTCCCATTTCAAAGACCAGAGGCCTTTTGGAAAAAGGTAGTGTTGGCCAGCTGCTTGAAGTTGGGTGGAGCTGCCCTGATGTTTCACAGTGGAGGGGCTGCTGCAGAGAAGGCCCTGTTGCAGAGAAGAACATCTGCTGCTGGATCAGGCAAAGGCCCATCTAGTCCAGCTTCCTGTATCTCACAGTGGCCCCACCAGATGCCTCTGGGAGCACACGAGACTAGATAGCTGTCTCCTGATCCCACTCCCCTGCATCTGGCCCTTGAAGGATCCCAGTTTTAAGCCTGGAGATGACACAGCTCCCTCATGGTTTGTAACCTGGGATGGACTTTTCCTCCAGGAATCGGTCCAGTCCCCTTTTGAAGGCATTCGGGCCAGATGCTGTCACCACCTCCTGTGGCAGGGAGTTCCACAGACGAAAAACATTTTTCCTAGCCTAGTCTCTTGAGGTGGCAGGACATGCCACAATCTGGTGAGTAGCCCAAATTCCAGACAGGTTTATTTGGGAGGAGATGGCCTTTTCACCTTTAGCAAGGCTGGAAACTGCTGGTCTTTCATTGCACTTTCCCTTGTTTCTCTTCCGTAAATCTCTTCCTTTGGGTCAACTTCTCTCTGTCCTTTTCCTGATGTTCTGTCTTGCTTTCCCTTCATCTGCAGGGAACTCTCTGATGGCGCCTGTGGGGCGGTGGCAGAAGGGCAAGGACCTCACCTGGTATGCCAAGGGGAAGAAAGGCAGTGTCCCTCTTTCCCGAGAGGAAGAACTGGCCGCCATCCGGCAGGCCGAGGAGGAAGCCATGAAGGCAGCCTTGTAAGTCTGAGGGCTTATTGTCTGTGGCCATATTGTGCACCCGTGAAACGTACCAGCTTTTTCTAGTGGGGATAAAAGCAAAGTGTTCTGCTTATATCCCGCCCCATACCACTTCAAGTAGACTCTGGGCGGTTTAGTTTTAATTACAGTAATGCAGGCTATACAAAATGAGGTGGGTACTCATTTTACCGACCTCGGAAGGATGGAAGGCTGAGTGAACCTTGAGCCTGCTACCTGGGATTGAACCCCAGGTCGTGAGCACAGCTTTATCTGCAGGACAGGCATTTAGCCACTGCTTCTCTACCAATATGAAAGCGTTCAAGAACCACAATTAGAGATGGGCATGAACTCCCGGTTTGGTGATTCGAGCTGGTTCACAACGAGATAAAATACACAGCACAAATATTTGCAGAGTGATGGGGAAACTGCTCATCTCATCAAAAAAATGGGTTACAATCCTGCCTTTTATACATATGGAAGACATCATATAAACCAATCAGATGAGTAGACATAGGCAGACAAATGTTAAGCAGTTATCCACGGCACCTGGATATTATTATTCTGACCTTTTCCTGTGGTTATTACACTATTCACCTGTGACTTGGCAAACGACTATGCATTTATACACAGAAACCATTTTGAATCTTAAATATTATATTACAGTGGACCCTTGTATAACAAACAGCTTGTATAACATAAAATTTGTACAACATAAAAAATTCCAGAGATAGGGGAAATTTGCTTAACATAATCGCCTATGGGGGAAATCCGTACAACATAAAAATGGGATCACTCCGTTTTCAATGCATTCCTATGGGAATTTGTATAAAGGAAAATTTGCTTAACATAATTTTATTTGGAACGAATTAATTCCTTTATACAAGGTACCACTGTACACACATTTTGTTTAAAGTTACATTACTTGACAAGTTCAGCTCTCTTGGGGCAGATGTCTTCAACCGCTTCTGCAGACCTTGTATGTTAAGTCATTGTGTTTGTCTTCACAGAGGTTACAAGAATGTGAAAAAACAGCCCACAGGCCTCAGCAAGGAGGTAGGTTTCTTTAAGTTGAAATAATGCAGTAAAAACTTTCCTACTTTCGTGGAGCATGCTAAAACCAGAGCAGACCAATATCAGTCTCCCGATAATTGATATCAGTCAATATCGGACTGTTAAATATCAGCAAAATTTTTGTGAGTTTAGCTTCCAAGTAAAAAGCTTTTAAAAAATTTCATACAGTTAAAGGATCAAGCTTTTGTGTCTATACCTGTCATGCCACCTTCAGGATATCAGAAACGACAATGACTGGCTAACTCTGCATGTTAGATATAGCAGAACATTCAGGTGGACCAGATTACCGCTGATTTTACAAAATTGATTCTAGGCAGCCAGGAGTCAATTATGAGGAAAGGCTAAAACATTTGGGGCTCTTTAGTCTGGAAAAAAGGCACCTGAGGAGGGATATGATTGAGACGTACAAAATAATGCAGGGCATGAATAAAGTGGACAGAGGGACGCTCTTCTCCCTCTCACAAAATACCAGAAGTAGGGGACATCCACTCAAATTGAGGGCTGGGAGAGTGAGAACAGACAAAAGAAAAAAATTACCCTGTGTGTTGTTACTCTGTGGAACTAACTCTCTGCTGTAAGATGTGGTGATGGCATCTGGCCTGGATGCCTTCAAAGGGGGATTGGACAGATTCCTGGAGGAAAAGTCCATCCCAGGTTACAAACCATGAGGGAGATGTATCATCTCCAAGCTTAAAACCGGGGTACCTGAAGGACCAGATGCAGGGGAGTGGTATCAGGAGACAGATATCTAGTCTCGTGCGCTCCCAGAGGCATCTGGTGGGGCCGCTGTGAGATCCAGGAAGCTGGACTAGATGGGCCTTTGGCTTGATCCAGCATGGCTCTTCTTAGTTTCTTATGTTCCAAGTTTTTGCCCTATCAAATTCCAAGAGCGAGATTGGGACTGTTTTTTGTTTTTGTTTGTTTGTTTGTTTCATGGAAGCCTTTGCTGTGCCCAGTTTCCCAGCCATGTTTAGGCCCAATCTAAGGGAGCACTGATGTTCACCTTGTGTGTGTGTGTGTATGTGGGGTGTCTCTCGACCCTTTTCTCCCTCAGGACCTTGCTGAAGTTTGCAAGCGCGATGCGGCGGAACGCGACGAGAAAGGCGTGGATCGTGTGCTGGGCCTCGGGAGCTCAAGGTACGTGGCCCCTTCGTCCAGGTGTCTCTCATGAGGGGGGGCATTGGCGTCTGTCCTAGGGAGACCCCCAGTGTTCCTGCATGGAAGAGTTCAGACCCGTCCAACCCGTGCTTACACCTGTGCATTATCCTCCTGCTGTGCTTTACTAGAGATGTAAAATTTCTGGAAATTTTGAAGCTCAGGGGAAAAACTATTTTTTTTTCCTGGATTTTTTGTTTTGTTTTGTTTTTGTCAAAAATGAAAAAAAAATGCTACATTAGCATTCCCTACCCCCGTTACAGCTCAAAAGTCATTCTGTTACTTTAGGAACATAAAATATGACGAGGGACAATTTGACTTGGCATAAAGTTATCACAACTAGCATATTAAAATTTAGTGTATCTAAACAATTATTACAAAATTTACTTTATAAATAAGTAAATTTATTTGTAATGGTAAGTAACAAATGGAGTAACAATCTCCTGAACTGTTTCCTAGTTTATGTGGAACAAACAAATACCCTCTACAAAATAATGTTTAAAAATCCAGAATTAACAATTCATATTTCCTCCCCACAGTATTAAATAAAAATAAAAAACCTCATTCTGGTAAAAAGAATTGAAGAGAGGGGAAATGTATGAATGAATGAGCATGAAATTTATTCAGAATCATTTTTGTTGATCTGTGTTTTCTTCCAGTGCTTTGAGACCTAGTGAAGAGGGCAGAACCAAACACACCCACCCACATGCAAAAACAAAACCTTTTTATTTTTCTTGTGACAATAGCAACACCTCCTAAAGGAAGAAACGCATCTTGTTCTTGCATCGGAGAGTTCAGTTTGTAACCTAGGACTTCTTGTCCTCGGTGCACAGAAATTAGAATAATCTGATACTATGCATATATTTTTTTAGAAATGATTTGGAGAATATTAGAACACCCTGTCTTAAAATATTTTATTCATCGTGTTAAAATAAAACATTCCATAATCACTTTTTCTTTTTTCACTTTTTCCAATTTTTGAGGGGGAAAAAACCCCAAAGGCTTCAGGAAAAAAACGGGGGGAAACCTGCTTTTTCCTATTATTTTTTTCTGGGTCTTCACATCTCTACGCTAGAAGGGTATTTTGTTTACCTATGAGCTCCGCACTCTGCATTAACATCCCTAAGTTGCCATTAAATGTCTTTCCAGAAGTGCCGGCAGCCGGATGATGTTTTCCAAAGAAGACAAAGCAACAGCCAAGCTGGGTCTTTCGGTGTTCACGGTAAGTGGTTGACTTTTTAATGTTTCCCTTCAGCTGCCCCATCTCTCCGTTCGCAAGAGGGTGAGACAAGCCACACGGAAGCAAAGTCCTTGGTTTTCTTGGAAACAGAACTAACAGAAGGTGCGGCTGGCTTGACAAGGGGATTTGAGGAGTTGAGCGCCCAGAAAAAAAGACATTTTTCCCATCTCTGTTTTGTGTTTTAAAGAGCTACGATAGGAAATTCACAGCCGTTTGATTGACAAAATGTGTGTACAAAATCGTTCATGCCAAACCTGGCTTCTTGAATGATATTCTGTCTTTCAGTTTTACGCTGAAACAAATCCTGATAAAGGTCCTCTGTCATTCTTTGGATTTGGATCTGGTCCATTTGATTTTTCCCATTTTTATCTTTCAGCGTTGGAATAAGTCTTTGGGATTGTATCTTTTTCAGTTTATAAGTAAGCCAGTCCAGATGTTTTGGACCATAACTCCCATAGTTCTTTGTCACTGGCAGTCTAGGCTTGGGATTCTGGGAGTTGTGGTCCAAAACATCTGGAGGGCCGAAGTTTGGGTACCCCTGAAGTAAGCCATCTACCTGGTTTGTTAGCATTTTCAATATAATTCAGTTTTGCCAGTTTAGTCTTATGTGCAATATCTACTGATAAGATCAGGTTAAGTTCATGTCTGCAGTTAGATAGGTCCTTGTTTAGTTGGTCATTCCGTGGATCTAATGTCAAATCTTTTTCCAGCTTTTTCATCATATTGAGAATAAGTGTAGTTTTTTTTTTTTTGCTTCCTCTCTTTGTTTTGCTTTGCCATATATTGGATAACAAAGCCTCTAAAGTAGGGCTTTGAGGCATCCCATACTGTTTTAAGTGGGACATCTTTGGTTTAAGTTCATTTCATTGGTTATTGGTTAGCTTATTTTTTTTTAAAAAAATTGTGACCTGCTTACAAATTTGAAGTGGGAAAGTCATGGCATTCTGAATGGAGATGGGCACAAAACGGCCACTTTGGCAGTTCGCGCTGGTTCGTTTCTCAGCCCAGCGGGTGTTTGGTGCTTCTCAGCTCAGAGGCAGCGTCCGGAGGTGGCAAGGCAGGGGAACCAAGGCGCTGACTGTGAATGGAACTCCGTTAGAGGAGGCATGGATGGGAAGCACCCAACCCTGGTTCAGTTGGCCAGCGAACCGGCCTGAAGTGCCGAACCAGCGGTTCGTGCCCGTGTCTAATTCTGAAATCTTCTGGGTAGACTTGTCCTTGTGTAGACAAGAAGAATGGTTCCTGGTGCACTGAAAAAGAGACAGATCCCAGCATCTTGACCCAAGTCAAACGTGTTCAGGGAACTCTGTCCCATGAGAGAGTCTGGAAGCACACACCTCTCTGCTCATGGCCTGAAATGTTACGGCCCAGCAAAAACGGGCAGATTGTGAGAATTGTATCCAAGGACTGTCATGTCAGATCAACAGCCACCTTTCCCCTCCCCCCTTGTCTCCTAATGAGCCTCGTTTGCGATCTGGCCATGCGCCTTCCTCTTTGTGTCCCTTAGCATCATCGACCTGCAAGCGGTCCAGAGGTTTTGGCCCCTAAAAGACCCGAGAAGGAAGCCGAAGAAGAACCACAGTAAGAAACCTCCTCCCCCCCCCCCAACTTTTCTGGATTTCTCTCTCCAGGGCCTGGCAGAAGGGCTGCTGTTTTGGTTGGAGGACCAGATTTGGAGTGGAGAATGACGCTAGAAAGGGAGGGTCTCAAGGAGAAGTGAAGAGAGTTGAAAGCAGATGGGTAGCCACAGGGACTGTTCACCTTAAGAACATAAGAAGGGCCATGCTGGATCAGGCCAAAGGCCCATCGAGTCCAGCTTCCTGTATCTCACAGGGGCCCCACCAGATGCCTCTGGGAGCGCACGAGACTAGATCTCTGTCTCCTGATACCACTCCCCTGCATCCGGCCCTTGAACTACTCTGGTTTTAAGCCTGGAGATGACACATCTCCATCATGGTTTGTAACCTGTGATGGACTTTTCCTCCAGGAATCTGTCCAATCCCCTTTTGAAGGCATCCAGGCCAGATGCCATCACAGAGATCTCGTCTTGTGCGCTCCCAGAGGCATCTGGTGGGGCCGCTCTGAGATACAGGAAGCTGTACTAGATGGGCCTTTGGCCTGATCCAGCATGATGGCTCTTCTTCTGTTCCTGATTGGTGCTCAGGGGCTGTGAATGGGTTCCGGGCGGATGGACAGACTCAACCTATTGCTTTCTAACCATCCAGGACAGATCGTGCCAGCAAAAAATCCAAAAAGAAAGAGAAGAAAAAGAAAAAGAAGAAAAAGCAGAGGAAAGAAAAGAAAGCAGAGAAAGAGAAGTCCCAGAAAAAGAGAACGTCGTCCTTTTCTTCCACGTCTTCCTCAGATGACGGATCGAGGTACAACCGGGGCGGGGCCCCCGCCTGATCCTGATCCGGATTTTTTTCTCTTCTGCATTTTGGGGCTAGAATCTAAGCGATTGGTTGCACCAGGTTGAATGACCTGGGTGAATCCCCCCCCCCTCCCGTTTAATGAGTTGCTGATTGTGAGCTCATCCTGCATATCGGTTCACACCACTGGCAAATGAATGAAGAATATTTATATTTTATTTATTTACATTTGGACTTATTAACTGCCCGACTTTCCCTCAGGAACTCTGGGCGGTGTACAACAAATTGGGAAGGAAAAAACAAACAAACAACTTGCCCACAAAGAAAACAACACACAAACAAACAAAATAAAATAAAAAATAGAAATAAGACCCAGCAACCGCCCAGAGTTCCGTCTGGAAGATGGGTGGTCTATAAATACTCCAAACAAACAAACAAATAAATAAACAAATCCATACAGACAAGCATAAACTCCGGCCAGAGAAAGCTGGGACAAGCAAACAAGCCATTTAACCAAATACCATCTTGCCCTCAGCGATCGCCAAAGCTTTTCCTGAAAAGCCAGCTCTTTAGCGCTCTCCTAAAGGCCGGCAGGGGGCGTGGTGGCTCAGTGGACTAAGGCTCCGAAAACTGTTGACTTCAATTCAGCAGCTCGGCGGTTCGAATCCCGGGTGCCACGCAGTGGAGCGAGCTCCCGCTGTTCACCCCAGCTCCTGCCAACCTAGCACTTCGAAAGCATATAAAATGCAAGTCGATAAATAGGTACCGCCATCAAAAGCGAGAAGGTAAAAACAGTGTTTCCTTGCAGCCATGCCGGCCACATGGCCATGGACTTGCACAACACTGGCTCTTCCGGCTTGAATATGGAGATGAGCACCGCCCCTAGAGTCGGACACGACTAGCACACATGTGCGAGGGGGGGACCTTTACCTTTACCTTTAAAGGCCGGCAGAGACTCCACCAGCCTTATCTCCGTGGGTAGGGTATTCCAAAGAATAGATGTGGCAACTTGTTAACTAGCACTCCTTCACGGCTGCAGCTTACTCTGTGACACCTATTTTGTTTAAATTGAGTGGGGAAATTTTGAAGGGGAAGAGAGGGCTGATGGAGCAAAATCACTATTCCTAGAAGACCAGGAGCAGAAAAAATGGATTTTTTTTCAACATTTTTATCTCCCCATCGATTCATATAAATGCATACTTAAAAGGTCTCTCTGCAACCCCTGGGTTTCATGTTCCCCATCTCTGTGTCAGAACATTATAACCTGTTCCGGGCCTGCAGTTCTCCAGATTTATTTGTTTGTTTGAAATATTTATATCCTGCCTTTCTCCTTGAAAGGACCAAGGCGGCTTATGTCAGCATTTAGAAGCTGTTTCTTATTTCTTAGAATAAGAAATATACAGTGGACCCTCATATAGCAAGCGATTTGTTTAACAGAAAATCTGCTTAAAGGGAAACATTTCCAGAGATAGGGAAAAATCGCTTAACAGAATCGGCTATGACGCAAACTCGTACAACAGAAAACCGGTCACAATTAGGGATTAATCTGTTTTTAATGCATTGCCATGGGAAATTGGTACAGAGGAAAATTTACTTAACAGAATTTCATTTGGAAAGAATTAATTCCTTTATACAAGGTACCACTGTACACATATTCGAAAGGAATTAGACAAGTATTATATTAAAATAGTACTAAGACCAATATCAAAATAAACATCAAAATTGAGCACAATGATCCATTTTAAACTCCTCCTGAACCCCCAGTCATTAAGGAAAAGCTAGCCTGAAGAGGATGATCTATGCCTGTTTATGGGAGGACAGCAAAGATGGCACCAGGCAGGCCCTCCAGTGGGAGGGAGTTCCAGAGTCTGGGAGCCGCCACACAGAAGGCCCTCTCCCGTGTCCCCACCAGACACACCTGTGAGGGCGGCGGGACTGAGCGACCCACTTCTCTTAATGATCCTAACAGCCAGGCAGGCCCATAATAGGAGGCACTGTCTTTGAGATAGCTTGGATCCAAGCCATGGAAGGCTTTACCGCTTAAAACCAGACCTTTGAAATGTGCCCGGAAAGTGATCGGCAGCCGGTGGAGCTGCTGCAACAGGGAAGTTAAGTCTGTTTCTGGCAGGAGTTCTTGCAAGTCTAAATCCAGGAACATTTCCTAAGCTGAGCTTAAACACAGGTTGCCGGCAGAGAGGAGCCCCTGGGATGGACGGGCAGTTCTTTTAAGAGTCTCGTGTTCTGTCCTCTGTGACTTTCTCTTGGCTCCCCTGGCAGTTGCTGACCTGGCCTTCTCTCTCTCTCTCTCTCTCTCTCTCTCTCTCTCTCTCTCTCTCTCTCTCT